>VWZE01021528.1:52104-64500 GCA_013396675.1 Eubucco bourcierii
AAAAAAAAAGTGTATGTAGATGTATATGCTAATTCTTATTAATTAAAACCAGAGTGCTGTGCTGGAGCTGTGCACAGGCTTTTATTAGCTAATATAAAATTAAAACACAGGGCAGATTGGCCTTCCTCAGAAATTTCACTTGGGCAAAGCTCTGCTTGCTGAAGCAGAGCTCATTCTCACCGTGTGCTGATGTGAGCAGCAGGATCAGGCCAGGAGCCCTCAGGAAGGACTAGAAAGTCAATAATGAAACAAAAGGACAAACAGGAGGCACATGGGGAGGACAAACCTAAAGAGCAGGTTAAGAACAAGCATGTTCTACTGACAAGATCTTGCAATGCCAGCACAAGGGGCAATGGGTTTGAAGTGGCAGAGGGGAGATTGAAACTGGATGTTAGGAGGAAGTTCTTTGCAGTGAGGGTGGTGAGACACTGGCACAGGTTGCCCAGGGAGGTTGTGGCTGCTCCCTGCCTGGAGGTGTTCAAGGCCAGGTTGGAAGAGGCCTTGAGTGAGCTGTGCTAGTGGGAGGTGTCCCTGCCTATGGCAGGGGGTTGGAACTGGATGATCCTTCAGGTCCCTTCCAACTTTCCTGGCAGAAAGCAACTGGCCCCCTCAAAAAAATAATTAATTAATTGTGTGGTCACTCTCTTGCTTGTTTGTTTTGTTTTGATTTGTACTGAACCAGGATTTGTTTTTATAATAGGGGAATGGGATCTATTCCAGCAGAGGAATCTGAGCTGGATAGGCTTTATGGCAGAAGTACATTTCAGGGGCAGATTTGAATGAAGGCAGAATGGATTTGATTCACAAGATGGCTATAGTTCTAAGCTTAAGAAAAAAAGGGCAGCATGAATGAAAGCCCTTGGAAGAAAACAGGAGGAGGGAAGGGAGTGATTAGAGGAAAGCTGGGCTGGACCAGAACGTGTGGGAGCAATGACACCAGTCTCAAATTGAGACAGAAGCAGAACAATGCTGGGGCTAGAAGAGAAGGCCTGAAGCCAAAGGGATGAATAACCCAAGAAGGCCCAAAAAAGGGCACAACAGTCATGAGATGCTGCCACTAGGTGAGAAAAAAAAGGGGAGGAGAGCAGTGAAAACTGGAATGAAGAACAGAGAAACCTTGAACTGAGAGGGAAGGACAAGGTAAAGATTCCCTGGGAAAAGCTTCTAGAAAGCTGATAATTTAGGAGCATGTTCAGGTTACAGGTGACCTAAATCTGGGGAAGAATTTTGGAAACAAAGTCTGATGTAGGGAAACAGGTCACAGGAAACACTTGACAGAACAAGCATGGCCTAAACCCAGTCTTCATATGGGAAAGAAAAGGGAGCAAACGAGCTCAGAGGATGAGAGAATTACCCATGGTGGGGAAAGGAAGGCATCTGCCAGCAGGAGATGGTTGTTATTTTCTGTTTCCTGAATGGAAAATGTATGCTAATCATAGAATCATAGAATGGGAAGGTTGGAAGGGACCTCAAGGATCAGCCAGTTCCAACCCCCTGCCATAGGCAGGGACACCTCCCACTAGCACAGCTCACTCAAGGCCTCCTCCAACCTGGCCTTGAACACCTCCAGGCAGGGAGCAGCCACAACCTCCCTGGGCAACCTGTGCCAGTGTCTCACCACCCTCACTGCAAACAACTTCCTCCTAACATCCACTTTCAATCTCCCCTCTGCCACTTCAAACCCATTCCCCTTGTCCTGTCATTCCAAGCCCTTGTCAATAGTCCCTCCCCAGCCTTCCTGGAGCCCCCTTCAGATCCTGGAAGGCTACTCTAAGGTCTCCTGGAAGCCTTCTCTTCTCCAGGCTGCAGAGCCCCAACTCACTCAACCTGTCCTCACAGCAGAGCTGCTGCAGCCCTCTCAGCATCTTGGTGGCCTCCTCTGGACTGGCTCCAACACTTCCATGTCCTTCCTTTGCTGGGTGCTCCAGAACTGCACACAGGACTGCAGGTGGGGAATGAGGAGAGCAGAGTAAAGGGGCACAATCCCCTCCCTTGCCCTACTGCCCACACTGCTCTTGCTGCAGCCCAGCACACAGTTGCTGTCTGGGCTGCACTCACACTGCAGCCTCATCTGGAGCTTTTCATCACCCCACACCCCCAGGGCCTGTTCCTCAGGGCTGCTCTCAGCCATTCCCCACCCAGCCTGGAGCTGTGCTTGGCATTGTGCCTACCCAGGTGCAGGACCTTACACTTGGCCTTGTTGAGGTATTGCAGGAGAGGGGCAGAGATGGGGAAGCAGAGAGGTGGCTGGCTCAGAGGCAGAGAAGCAGGTTAAACAACAGGTGTGGAAAGATGCTACAGCACACATAGATGCCACCCACCCAAAAAAAACCCCAAAAAACCAGGAGGCTGTAATGACAGTGAAACTTGCAGTTGCCTTCCACTGAATTTCCATGCAAAATTTCCCAAGGAAAAAAAAAAAAAAAAGAATGAAAAATACATGCTGATGACTTCCATGGCTCTTAATTCACACGGTCGCTATTACTCACAATTAATTTTTTTTCACCATTCCAGTTCAGTGCATTTTTAGTTGACTCAGTTGTACTCTCCAGTTAATATGTAGCACCATGCTGCTCCTGTAGCCTTATGAAAAATTAATTGCTCTAGAAGGACATGTAGGAACACTTAAGGAGAAAAATTTTAGTACAAGAAGTGTAGTTTTCCTTTTTACAAAAGGCCTGAGGCAGTTCTTTAAGGCCACAAGCAAAGCAGAGCTTAGTTTGGTGCAGTGCTGTTCCAAAATGCAGGAGCAGAATATCTTGTGTGAAATTTTATATTTTCAATTCTTTACAATCACAGAATCACAGAATGTCAGGGGCTGGAAAGGACCTCCAAAGCTCAGCCAGTCCAACCCCCCTGCCACAGCAGCATCACCCAGAGCAGATCACACAGAACACATCCAGGCAGCTCTTGAATATCTCCGGAGAGGGAGACTCCACAGCCACCCTGGGCAGCTTCTTCCAGGCTTCTGTCGCCCTCACAGGCAAATCATTTTCCTTACTTTTCCATGGACCTTCCTCTGCCTCAACTTCCACCCAGTGTCCCTTGTCCTGGCACTGGGCATCACCCAGCAGAGCCTGGTTCCAGCCTCCTGCACTCACCCAGCACACCTTCATAACCATTCATGAGGTTCCCCCCTCAGGCTCCTCCTCTCCCAGCAGCACAGTCCCAGCTCCCTCAGGCTCTCTTCCTAAGGAAGATCTTCCACTGCCTTCAACATTTTTTTGGCTCTGTCCTGGACTCTCTCAAGCAGTTTCCTGAGTCCTTCTTGGACTTAGGAGTTGGAGTCTGGGTTGATGAAAAGCTCAACATGAGCCTGCAGTGTGCACATGCAGCCCAGACAGCAACTGTGTGCTGGGCTGCAGCAAGAGCAGTGTGGGCAGCAGGGCAAGGGAGGGGATTCTGCCCCTTTGCTCTGCTCTCCTCAGACCCCACCTGCAGTCCTGGGTGCAGTTCTGGAACCATCAGCACAGGAAGGACATGAGCCAGTCCAGAGGAGGCCACCAAGATGCTGAGAGGGCTGCAGCAGCTCTGCTGTGAGGACAGGCTGAGAGAGTTGGGGCTCTGCAGCCTGGAGGAGAGAAGGTTTCCAGGAGACCTTAGAGTAGCCTTCCAGGATCTGAAGGGAGCCTACATGAAGGCTGGGGAGGGACTATTGACAAGGGTTTGTAATGCCAGGACAAAGGGCAATGGGTTTGAAGTGTCAGAGGGGAGATTGANTTGAGGTCCCTTCCAACCTTACCATTCTATGATTCTATGATTCTTGAAGCGAGGATCCCAGAACTGGACACAATGTTCCAGATGCAGCCTCACCAAAGCAGAGCAGAGGGGCAGGAGAACCTCTCTCAACATACTACCCACAGCCCTTCTAAACCACCCCAGGATGGCCTTGGCCTTCTTGGCCACCAGAGCACATTGCTGGCTCATGGCCAACCTTCCATCCACCAGGACCCCCAGATTCTTTTCCCCTTCACTGCTCTCCAGCAGCTCAGTCCCCAACCTATCCTGCTCCAAAGGGCTGTTCTTTCCCTGGTGCAAGACTCTACACTTGCAATACAATAGAAAAGAGGAGGAAGATAACCAAGAGACATAAGGTAAATGCATATTAAAATGTGTGGCAGTGGAGGGTTAGGGTGTGCAGCACACAGAGGGGTCTGGTATTCCTTCTTTAGGCTGCAGTAACATTTCCAGCACTTCATGACAGTGCCTTTCTAAACCCCATTACTGGTTTTGGTGAACCCACAGAAGGTTGGAATTGACAGTGGATGTAAAAGTGGCACTGATTCACACTTTGCTGGTGTTGAGGTTTCCCTGAAATTGTCCAGGTAACTGCAATAGTAGAGCATCCCTGTGGAGAAGAACCTGGGAGTGCTGGTGGACAACAAGTTCTGCATGGGCCAGGAATGTGCTCTTGTGGCCAAGAAGGAAAATGGGGTCCTGGGGTGCATTATGAAGAGTGTGTCCATCAGATCCAGGGAGGTGGAGGGTCCCCCTCCGCTCTGCCCTAGTGAGACCTCGCCTGGAATATTGCATCCAGTTCTGAGCTGCCCAGTTCAAGAGGGACAGTGATCTACTGGAGAGAGTAAAACAGAGGAAGGAAGACGGAGCACTGCCTGAGGAGGAAAGGCTGAGGGACCTGGGGCTGCTTAGGCTGCAGAGGAGAAGGCTGAGAGGGGATCTGAGCAATGTCTGTCAATAGCTGAGGGCTGGGGACAGGAAGGAAGGCACAGGGACAGGCTCTGCTCACTTGTGCCCTGCCATAGGACAAGGGGCAAGGGATGGATACTGCAGCACAGGGAGTTCCACCTCAACATGAGGAAGAACCTCTGACTGTAAATGTGACAGAGCACTGGCACAGGCTGTCCAGAGAGGTTGTGGAGTCTCCTTCTCTGGAGCCTTTCCTGTCAGGATGTGTTCCTGTGCAACCTGACCTAGATTCTCTGGTCCTGCTCTGGCAGGGAGGTTGGACTGGAAGGTCTCCAGAGGTCCCTTCCAAACCCTAGCATCCTGTGATCCTGTGAACAGTAAAGGTGCAAAATTTCACTCACTGTTTCCTAATTATTTTCTATCCAGGTCTGTTAGCACAATCCATGCACACACACCAGTGAGTTTACCAAACTTCCTTTGATAGCTTCCATGCATTATTCTGAATATAGGTGAACCAACTCAAATGGGTTACCATTGCTCCATCTGCTTGCAAGTAAAAAGTTTAGTCCCACTGTGAGTTTACTGTAGCCACTTTATATTACTGGAAGGACTTACTGGGACATTCAGAATAGTCTTGTGCCACTGAGAGCAACCACACCATGCAAACCCTTCTCTTAAAGCATTGAGTTTTATCTGAAGACCACCAGAGCCTTATCTAAAGATTTGGCCTTGATTTCATTTATTTGCCCACATACTACTGGTGCTGGAAGAGTGTTCTGGAAACTCATTCCTCTGGCAGTTACAAATACTCCTTTTCAGTTTCAGAAAGACAAAAGCTCTCCTGAACTTTTTTCCTTCAGAAAAAAAACCCAAAACTCATAGACTTCAACACTGACTTGGTTGAGTCACTAACCTTTAACCAACAATCCTTTAACTTCTTGCCTTAAGTACATTTTCTGTGTGTAATTTCCCAATGAGGTCAGTCACAATTTTTCTGGACAAGATCTGTTTTTCTGGACAAGATCTGTCCACCTGGAGACCAGTGCCAAGTGGTGTCCCTCAGAGGTCAGTGCTGGCACCAGTGCTGTTTGACATCTTTGTCAGTGCCATGGACAGAGGAATCAGTGCAGCCTCAGCAAGTGTGCAGCTGGCACCAAGCTGTGTGGCACAGTCACTTGCTAGAGGGCAGGGATCCATCCAGAGGGACCTGCACAGGCTGCAGAGCTGTGCCCAGGCCAACCTCATGACATTCAACAAGGCCAAGTGTAAGGTCCTGCACAATGCCAAGCACAAATACAGGCTAGGTGGGGAATGGCTGAGAGCAGCCCTGAGGAACAGGCCCTGGGGGTGTGGGGTGATGAAAAGCTCCAGATGAGGCTGCAGTGTGAGTGCAGCCCAGACAGCAACTGTGTGCTGGGCTGCAGCAAGAGCAGTGTGGGCAGCAGGGCAAGGGAGGGGATTCTGCCCCTTGGCTCTGCTCTCCTCAGACCCCACCTGCAGTCCTGGGTGCAGTTCTGGAGCCCCCAGCACAGGAAGGACATGGAAGTGTTGGAGCCAGTGCAGAGGAGGCCACCAAGATGCTGAGAGGGCTGCAGCAGCTCTGCTGTGAGGACAGGCTGAGAGAGTTGGGGCTCTGCAGCCTGGAGAAGAGAAGGCTTCCAGGAGACCTTAGAGTAGCCTTCCAGGATCTGAAGGGGGCTCCAGGAAGGCTGGGGAGGGACTATTGACAAGGTCTTGGAATGCCAGGACAAGGGGAATGGGTTTGAAGTGGCAGAGGGGAGATTGAAAGTGGATGTTAGGAGGAAGTTGTTTGCAGTGAGGGTGGTGAGACACTGGCACAGGTTGCCCAGGGAGGTTGTGGCTGCTCCCTCCCTGGAGGTGTTCAAGGCCAGGTTGGAGGAGGCCTTGAGTGACCTGTGCTAGTGGGAGGTGTCCCTGCCTATGGCAGGGGGTTGGAACTGGATGATCCTTGAGTTCACTTCCAACATTACCATTCTATGATAGTAGCCTTCCAGTATCTGAAGGGGGCCTACATGAAGGCTGGGGAGGGATTATTTACAAGGTCCTGCAACAACAGCACAAGGGGCAATGGGTTTAAACTAGCAGAGGGGAGATTGAAAGTGGATGTTAGGAGGAAGTTGTTTGCAGTGAGGGTGGTGAGACACTGGCACAGGTTGCCCAGGGAGGTTGTGGCTGCTCCCTGCCTGGAGGGGTTCAAGGCCAGGTTGGAGGAGGCCTTGAGTGAGCTGTGCTAGTGGGAGGTGTCCCTGCCTATGGCAGGAGGGTGGAACTGGATGATCCTTGAGGTCCCTTCCAACCTTATCATTCTGTGATTCTATGATTCTATGATTATTCTTTCCTGAATGTGTATGATGGGAAGTACACAGAGGATTTCAGAGCAAATCTCTCTTTTTTACCAGTACTAGTAAATTCTATTTACTTTTACCAGCAAATAGAATTCTGCACTTCTTCTGGCAACAACTTAGTACCTCAGGCCTAACAAACATACCTATCCTGCTGTTGTAGGTTCAGATCATAGGGTTTTGGTAAGGTTTATCAGCATGCCAACACTTGAAGAAGCAGAACTGACCTTCACTGACCTCTGGCTGTCATTCCTGTTCCTGTATATCCTCCTTTCCCTTTTGCCAGTGCTGTGTGATTGTATAGCAAAGTAGATTCATTCATTTTTCTTCCATTTCTGCACTAATCTCTTTTTTTTTTTTTTTTTTTAGCTTAACTGTTCCTTTTTCACTTGGCACCACACACACCACTTCACTGAAGTTCCTGGCAGATAACCTCTACAGTGTTTTGTCTATTGAAGCTGCAATCACAGCGTGTGGTTGAGAAAACAGGGAGAAACCTTCAGTCTGTGTGACCACAATCAAGTGGAATGACACTGCTTAATGTGACTTTTGATGGAGCAGATCAGTTAACTGGTGGTCCTATGTTTGTGAGCTCAAGCAGCTCATGAGAAACAAGCCACTGTGTAAAGTAGAAGGAACAGTCTCAAGCTGCACCAGGGGACGTTTAGGCTGGAGGTGAGGAGAAAGTTGTTGCCTGAGAGAGTCATTGACTGCTGGAATGGGCTGCCCAGGGAGGTGGTGGAGTCAGCGTCCCTGGAGGTGTTCAAGGCAGGTTTGGACGTGGCACTTGGTGCCATGGTCTGGTCTTGAGGGCTGTGGTATCAATCAGGTTGGACTTGATGAGCTTTGAGGTCTCTTCCATCCCTGCTGATACTGTGAGACTGTCAATACAGTTAGATGGCCTAAGAGAAAATAAAAAGACTGTGATGTGGACCCTGCATCAAGTGAATAGGATATCTCAAGCAAAAAGAAGAGGAAGCAGAGTCAGGATGGTGCATTAAAGAGAACGAGGAAGACAGAAAAAAAAAAAACCAAACAACGAAATACCAAAAAACCAAAACCAAACCAACCAACCAAAAACACTAAAGGAAAAAGAAAAACAAAAAAAAAAAACCCCACAAAAAAACACCAAACACAACAACAAAAAAAAAAAAACCAAAAACAAAAAAACAAGGGGGGCTACAGAAAGGCTGGGGAGGGATTATTTACAAGGTTTTGCAATGACAGGACAAGGGGCAATGGGTTTAAACTGGAGAGGGGAGATTTAGACTGGATGTTAGGAGGAAATTCTTTACAGTGAGGGTGGTGAGGCACTGGCACAGGTTGCCCAGGGAGGTAGTGGTTCCTCCCTCCCTGGAGGTGTTCAAGGCCAGGTTGGATGAGGCCTTGAGTGGCCTGTACTAGTGGGAGGTGTCCCTGCCTATGGCAGGGGGTTGGGACTGGCTGATCCCTGAGGTCCCTTCCAACCTTACCATTCTATGATTCTATGATTCTAACAACAACGGGGAATGAAGCAACTGAGCAGCAAAGAGAATGCATAAAGAGCAAGGTTTGGTCAGCAACAACATTTCCATGACAGTCCCAAAGCCGTACACTGAAAGGGTTACTTCCCACCCTATTCACAGCTGTACAAAGGTCAAAACATTGTCCTGCATCTGGACTTGCCTTTCTAACAGGTGTCATGCTTGAAGTCCAGCCTCAATAAAATCCAGCACACCACTGGTATATAATAAGCTCTCCCACTCCCAGTATGAATAAAATGTGGGGGTGCTATTTATTTTTAAAAACCAGGCTTATCATATATAATTTTCAAGGCACCCCACGTAACACATAACGGGTTATGGAAGAAGTGAGTAGAAGAGAGAACAAAATAAAGAGCGGTTTGCAGCCGTGACCCTGTGATGCTTCCTGCCACAACGAAAGTAAAAACACATGTTCCCTGACAACCACCAAGCACTTCGTCGCTGCTGTAGGACTTTTTGCTGCCTTAGGGCTTGTCTCTACATGCAAAGCTGCACTTGGTTTAGCTGCGTTTAATTTGCTGCAAAGGGCCGTGTGAATTCTTGTTTTGACTTAAATCAGGCTTACTTCAGCTCAGCTCAACGAATTAAAGGTCAGATAAAGCCTGAGTAACTCTGCTGATTAGGACAATCAGGGTTCTAATCGATTGCTGACGATTACAGCGCTGCCTGCACTGGCAAAAGCTTGCTTTCTGGTAGCTTATCTTGATGAAGTTTTGTCTGATGCCTCAGACTCTTTTCACCGACTTAAACTGTGCCTGAATGGTCCTTGGGATCTGGTGTCACATGTAACCAATTTTTTTTTCTTTTTTTTATTCTGCTGAATGCAAAACATATTAAAAATATTAAGTCAGACAAATATTAAGTTCAGGGGGAAAGTGTTGGCTATTATAAATATGTATTTTTTTAATACTACATCAAAACACAAGTGGTTCCCAGGATACAGCTGAAGGCTGAAGTGGCTGCCTCAGTTCTGTGTGGGCACAAGGCTCTCCAAACTAAACAAGTGCATCACAGCCATGCTGAGAGACACTCAAGGTTTCCTTAACTCAAAACATCACAGTATCGCAATCTCACAGTATCACCAGGGTTGGAAGAGACCTCAAAGATCATCAAGTCCAACCTGTTACCACAGCCCTCAAGACCAGACCATGGCACCAAGTGCCATGTCCAAACCTGCCTTGAACACCTCCAGGGACGCTGACTCCACCACCTCCCTGGGCAGCCCATTCCAGCAGTCAGTGACTCTCTCAGGCAAGAACTTTCTCCTCANCAGTCTCGTTGCCCTTCTCTGGACACACTCAAGCACCTCAATGTCCTTCTTCAATGGAGGGGCCCAGAACTGCACACAGCACTCAAGGTGTGGTCGAAGCTGTGCAGAGTGCAGGGGGAGAATGAGCTCCCTGCTCCTTCTGGTCACACTCTTGCTGATGCAGGCCAGGATGCCATTGGCCTTCTTGGCCACCTGGGCACACTGCTGGCTCATGTTCAGGCGGGTGTCAATCAGCACCCCCAGATCCCTTTATGTTTGGCTGCTCTCCATGCAGCCAAACAGCAAGAAGCCTGCAAGAACATCTTTGCCTCAGTATTCCTGGGTGAAGTGCTTGGCAAGAGTACTTAAAAGACTACTGCTAACACGGGAAAACATATCTGATTAGGGAAATGCAATGGAAATGAAGAATTAAGCGAATGCAAAACCAGGCATCACTATTCCAAAGAGCATCCACAAAAGGAGTGATACCTGCATAGTAACAACAGGACAATTATAGCACTGTTAATAGCATCAGCACATTTCCTGAGCCTTGTCATGGAGGAGCAGAACTTGTCTCAGTTTCAGAAAGCCTTGTTAGCATCTTTCTTCCCAAGGAAATACTTCTACAGAGGAAAAGTTCACAACAGCAGAAACATTTTGCTATTTTCTGTAATTAGTTTTAGGCCAAGGCAAGTCAGGCAAAACCAGGGTGAATTTCACCTAATCGTTCCAACATTGTCACAAGCTATCTGTCACAGAAAGCAAATTCTTAATTACAACTTCTATTTTTGTTGGGCAGAAAGGCTCTTCTAGGTCACCCCACGACCCAGGAGCTGAGTTACGCTCAAAGCAGTACAACCATATTGTCAGCACACACATCAGATCTGTGCCCAGACTGCCTGAGTGCTGTTAATGGCTTAATTAACAATATATGGCATACATCAGGATCTGCTTCCAAAGGACAGTGAGATTTGTTTCATCTGGGTTTTCAAAGAATGTCATTAGAGAAAGATGAGTTCTCGTTTTGAAAGACAACCAAACCCACCCATGTTGTAACACATTTCTCCTTTCAACTTCCAAAGACAGTTTTTCTTCATGCTCATCATTAAGAGGATTAGATACAGAAAAGCTACTGGTTATATATATATATATTTGGGGACTTTTGAATCTATCTCTTCTGGTCTTTACTCTGCTCTCATCAGACCCCACCTGGAGTCCTGTGTGCAGTTCTGGAGCCCCCAGCACAAAAAGGACGTGGAACTTGGAACTATTTGAGCCAGTTCCCAGAGGAGGCCACCAAGATGCTGAGAGGGCTGCAGTAGCTCTGCTCTGAGGACAGGCTGAGAGAGTTGGGGCTCTGCAGCCTGGAGAGGAGAAGGCTTCCAAGACACCTTATAGTAGCATTCCAGTATCTGAAGGGGGCTACAGGAAGGCTGGGGAGGGACTATTGACAAGGTCTTGCAATGACAGGACAAGGACAATGGGTTTGAACTGGCAGAGGGGAGATTGAAAGTGGATGTTAGGAGGAAGTTGTTTGCAGTGAGGGTGGTGAGACACTGGCACAGATTGCCCAGGGAGGTTGTGGCTGCTCCCTCCCTGGAGGTGTTCAAGGCCAGTTTGGAGGAGGCCTTGAGTGAGCTGTGCTAGTGGGAGGTGTCCCTGCCTATGGCAGGGGGGTGGAACTAGATGATCCTTGAGGTCCCTTCCAACCTTAACCATTCTATGATTCCACTGGGGTGAACTGTGACACAGTTTGATTTCAAGCAGGAAGCCGAACAGGAAAGAGCTCAGCTCTTCCTGCAAGCAACTACACTTCTTTGAAACTCTTCTCTCACCCACCCTTCTTAAGCAAGAAAGCTCTTAACTGCAAATAAATCACTTGGTTACACGGAGCCAGAACTCTCGGCATCATGAGGCCTTTTCTGCCATGCCCTTAGCTATCGCCTCCACCGCTTCGTACCTCTGACTCCTGAGTGCACCTTGCTCTGCCCTCATCATGGAGGCCACTAAATGCACTTTGCCCTTATTTCACACACAGCCGTCGTCGGGCCTGCGGTAACAGGAGGCCCGCAAGCGCAGCCGGCCAGGCCGCGGGGCCTAGCGAGAGCGGCAAGACTCTCGCCCGCTTTGTGTCTCTACGACCTGACGGAAATTCCCCGCCCCTTCCTCAGGGCAGCGCTGCGGCGCTCGCCCTGGGGGCTGAGGGTGCCCGGCAGACGCCCACGAGGCCGGGGCCAAGTCCTTACCCTCCGCTCCCCGCGGGCACCGGTACCCCATCCCCACAACCTTTTCCTTTAACCCACACCACAGGCTCCGAGGGGGGATTTAAATCAGAACCCGGAAGCCAGGTCGGGGCACGGTGGGATTTGTAGTCCCAGCGCCCCCAAGAGCACCTCGCTGCTGAGCTGCGAGGTTGGGGCGGAGAAACACGATTCCTATGAGTCTCTGCGTGCGCCACCGCCCCAGGAACGCAGGCGCAGTGCGGGGGGTTGGTTTTTGAATCCACGGCGTTGTTATTGACGCCATATTGCTGGTGTGGGACTTGCAGAGGGAAACGCTGGTGCCGCCGCCGCCCGGGCCCTGCCGCCATCACTCGTCATCGGCCGCCCCGGAT
>VWZE01021528.1:83768-98751 GCA_013396675.1 Eubucco bourcierii
TGCAGGCCAGGATGCCATTGGCCTTCTTGGCCACCTGGGCACACTGCTGGCTCATGTTCAGGTGGGTGTCAATCAGCCCCCCCAGATCCCTTTCTGTTTGGCTGTTCTCCAGCCACTGCCACCCCAGCCTGTAGCTCTGCATGGGGTTGTTGTGGCCAAAGTGCATCACCCAGCACATGGAAGGAGTGTAAGAGGTTAAGTGAAACTTCATCTTGAAAGGTTTTCTAGAAGCTGTGGGTGAAAAACAGCTTTTTGTACTAAAGATCAGATTGTATGGCAATCACTCTTAGAGTCATAGAATGGTAAGGTTGGAAGGGACCTCAAGGATCCTCTAGTTCCAACCGCCTTACATTCACTTCATTTAGCTGCCTTAAAACAGGTAGTTAGAACATACATGTTATGGGATGCCAGTGGTGTAACTATCATTACAAGCATGCACTTAACATTTTCAGAGTTCACTGTAGGTTGCTTTTAGTAACTGTGGATTCTTTTCTATTCCTGAAGCCGTAGTTTTACCAGAGATGATGATGCTAAAAAGCAGCTGTATATGTCAACTCCAACTTCTCAAGAAGAAAGCTTGCAAGTTGGTTTTCACCCTTCAATACATAAGAAAAGTTTCTAGTTGCTGTTATTTTTGGAAATGGTTTCTGGGCAACAGCTCCTTCAATCTGCTCATTGTGCTGTGTTGTTGTTTGGCTAAGATCCTTGCAGGACTGCTGAAAAGCTGTCAGTCAGCCCTGCAGTGAAACAGAGGTCCTGCTTGTGGGCAGAGGGGAACTGGCTGCTGTGACCCTGGGGCCCTTCAGATCAGGGTTGAATGTCCTTAGATCTTTGGGTCAGGTCCATACTTCGGGCTGCTGCTGCACTACTTGCTGATTACTGATACCCTGTTTACTTCAAAGGTGAAGCTCCTCCCTGCAAGAGGATGGGGACTTTAATGGGGCAAACCTGTGGGACTAGGAACCACTCCAAATCTAACTGCATTTTTGGTTGAAGATTGCCTTCTTTGACCTTGCCCTTTTCTCAGAACACCCCACATTGCTGCACATGTATTTTTCCACAAGGGAGGAAGGGGAGGAATGGAGAGGAACGGAATCTGGTAGATATTACTCTCCTTGTTTCACTTTCCTAATTCTGAAAGGTGATATCCTGCTGATGAATGCAGTATTGAAACTGAATCAAGTATTGCGAATGGATCTGTATGGATGTGTGTATAGAAGGAACGATCTATCTGGGAAATAACAATGCTTAGTTGAAAGCCAGATGAAAAAGGTTCAATATTTAAATTTCATTTCAGATTCCACACAGCTGTTTTCACCAAGGCCACAGTCTCCTACTGGGGCTACTTCTGGAATTAGTCGAGCGTTGGCCTCTTAGCATTTCATCCTTTTAGTTTGGTGTTTGCTTTTGGTTTTTTTCTGGTGGTCACCAAAAAGGATTTCTAACTCTAGCAAATCCCTTTCCTTTGCTTCTCTTTCCCATTTCATTAGGTTAACTTTCTTACATCTGGTAGCTTTAGGTTTAGAGGGAGGTTAACGTTTCCAACCCCAGCGCTGACCTTAATGCCGGTTGCTTAACTACTCTGCTTCCATTGTGGATCTGTTAAATGGGCACACTTGATTACTTCACCAGACAGTGTCTGATGCTTAGCAGGTGTTAGGCATGCTGAGGTCTTTGTGCAGCATAATTCTTTTTGAGCATATTACTGTCTTTCCCATGACAGAAGCTTGTAAGGGAAAGCAGTTTAATTAAGGGCGGGGGCATGCGCTGCATTCTTGTTCCTGGGCGGGGGGCGAAAGGGAAATGGCAGCTATGAACTGGGGAAAAAAGTCTGTTAGAACTACTGTTAGTGGATGTGTGTCTTTTAAACTTTCCATGGTCTGTATGTATACAAAAGCAGCCTTGAATATTGTTGGGCTTGTGTTGAGGTTAACATGCTCACCCTTGTAACGCTTGCTGCTTGCAGAACAATACGACGCGTTTGTGAAGTTCACGCATGATCAGATCATGCGACGATATGGAGAACAGCCTGCCAGTTGTGAGTATCTCTTTTTCTTCTGATGCAGCCCTAACTTAACCAAGTGGTCATTTTGTGTTCTCAGGCTTTAGCCAGGCCCCTGGGTAAAAGAATTTTAAGGAGGAATATGAAATACTTGAGGTTAGAAACACAGAATTGTCAGGGTTGGAAGGGACCACAAGGATCATCCAGTTCCACCCTCCCCACCTGCCGTGGGCAGGGACACCTCACACTAGAGCAGGTTGCCCACAGCCACATCCAGCATGGCCTTAAAAACATTCAGGAATGAGGCTTCCACCACCTCCCTGGGTAACCTGTTCCAGTGTCTCACCACTCCATGGTGAAGAGCTACTTCCTAACATCCAATCTCAATCTACCCACTTCCGGTTTCGTTCCATTCCCCCCAATCCAATCACTACCTGACACCCTTTAATGTCCCTCCCCAGCTTTCTTGTAGGCCCCTTCAGATACTGGAAGGCTACAATAATGTCTCCTGGGAGCCTTCTCTTCTCTAAAGTAACAGCCCAAACTCTCTCAGCCTGCCCTCATAAGAGAGCAGCTCCAGCTCTGTGATCATCCTTGTGGCCCTTTTCTGGACATATCCCAGCATGTCCAGATCTTTCCTGTAACAGTGGCTCCAGAACTGTACACAGTGCTCCAGGTTGGGTCTCAGGAGAGTGGTGTAGAGGGGAAGAATCCCCTCCCTCGCCCTGCTGACTGCACTTCTCTTGCTGCAGCCTTGGATCTGGGTGGCTTTCTGGGCAGCAAGTACACACTGCTGGCTCACGTTGAGCTTCTCATCCACGAGCAGCCCCAAGTCCTTTTCACACAGTATCACCAGGGTTGGAAGAGACCTCAAAGCTCATCAAGTCCAACCCTCAAGACCAGACCATGGCACCAAGTGCCACGTCCAAACCTGCCTTGAACACCTCCAGGGACGGTGACTCCACCACCTCCCTGGGCAACCCATTCCAGCAGTCAATGACTCTCTCAGGCAAGAACTTTCTCCTCCCCTCCAGCCTAAACTTCCCCTGTCACAGCTTCAGACTGTGTCCTCTTGTTCTGGTGCTGCTTGCCTGAGAGAAGAAAGCAACCTCCTCCTGGCTACAACCACCCTTCAGGTAGCTGTAGACAGCAAGAAGGTCTCCCCTGAGCCTCCTCTTCTCCAGACTAACCAATCCCAGCTCCCTCAGCCTCTCTCCATAGGGCTGTGCTCCAGGCCTCTCCCCAGCCTCGTTGCCCTTCTCTGGACATGCTCAAGCACCTCAATGTCCTTCTTCAATGGAGGGGCCCAGAACTGGACACAGGACTCAAGGTGTGGCCTAAGCAGTGCAGAGTCCAGGGGGAGAATGAGCTCCCTGCTCCTGCTGGCCACACTACTCTGCTTGCTTGAAAGCCAGATGGGAGACATATCTAGATGCTTTTAACAGAAGCTGTGCTTTGTCTCACATTCTATGCTGGTGTTTTATTTTGAAGCAGGTTTTGATATTTCCCTAGCAGGTTTGTGATAGAGCTGGCATTTGGTCATTAACTCCTGTTGTGTTTTGTTTGTTTTCTCTCTTTCCAGACGTTTCATGAATCACACTTTCTGCATATGTGGGCTGCCCTATACACCCTGTTTTATTGCTGCAAGCTGTCCCAGTAAAGACTTGCAGCAATGCCATATTTCCCTCCCCCCACCCTGTGAACACAGGTTATTTCAAGCTTTTGTCAGTGGCAACCACTCTCTTATGCAGCAACTGGTTTTGGAGTGCTCCCTGATGTCAGTACCACCTGGATGTGGACCTTTGCTACCTGTAATAATACCAGTGGCCTCATTTGCTGTATCATTACAATTTGGCTTCTTATGTTAATAAGTTTGGAGGGGAAAAAAAAAAACCAAAAACCCCAAACAAAAAAGTAAAGGATTAAAGCTGGTGTTTTAGAAGTTGCCCTTCACTGGTTGTGTAAATAAAAAAAATGTAGAATGACACTTCTGACTGAAGTTTAGTGTGGTTTTCCTAACTGTGCACTACAACCAAGCTGTAATCACAGTTCAGTTAGAATGTAATCCCAGGACAATTTAAAGCAAATAGCCCACAGTACTGCCTGTGAAATAGTGAAGAAGGAGGGCATTTCTGTATTCCATGACTTTATTTTTTTTTGGAGGGGAGGGAGGGGGAGGAGGGGTGTTAAGAATGGGTTTATATGATTTTCTTTTTTTTTTTTTTNTTTATTTGTTTATTTTATTTTCTTTTTTTTTTTCCCTCTTTTTTTCCCCCCTTTTTTTTTTTGTAGTTTTTATTTATTCTCTCAGTCTTTAACAAATGTTTATTGCTGCAAATTTTTCAGTGTATCATTGTTTTACTGCCCTTGTAGTACTGGAATTTAGTTGGAAGAATAAAACATTTACTTCTAATCTGTTTGTTTTTAATATGCAGGTGAAACTTTTTTTTTTTTTTTTTGGCTGTGTATGAATAAACTTGAATCTGAGTGTTTAAATGACAAATTTTCTTTATGAGCAATAGTGGGAGGATCAGCATTTTAGATGAGAAGGAGGTGGGTGAGAATCTCAGGTAATTTTCAGAGGTGAAGAAATCATCCTTGGGTTGGCTGTATTATTATTTCATGTTGTGGAAGCAGGTTTGGTGCAGAACTGAAAAGAAACTGTTGATGCAACTTGCTGCAGCTGGGTCTTGCCTCCCTTCAGGTTTTGAATGACACATCAAAAGAATTCTGTTCAGAAGTTAGAGCAGGAACTTGTCACCACAAGCTGGGATTGTAGGTAATTGAAGAGCTAAAGGTGTGCAATCTTTGTGTTCAGGATCTAGGAGTTTGTTGTTGGATACACTCAGCTCTTTCCAGACTGCTTTATCAATGCTGGCTGCTGCTCTCTCTGTGCAATTCTGAGTCTTAGCATGAATCACTGAAGTTGCTACATGGCAGCTCCAGGTTGTGTGCCCTGGGTTAGAAATGCTGCTTACCAAACAACTTACCTGCTTTGGCGGACTTCAGAGCAGTTTCAGAGCAATCCTTTGATACTGAACTGTTGTCTTCTCTGACTTGCTATCAGCCTCTGCTTAGATGGAAACCTGAATAGATCTCTGTAGTTTTTCAAATCAGTGGAAGAGTTTATCTGGAATTTCATGCAGACTTCAGCTGGTAGCTAAGGCACATTAATTGGCTGATGCTATGTGATGGATGAGCTCTAGTTCTTGGTAAACTCCTAGTCAGTTGTTAGTGAGGTTACAGGTTGAGAATTAAGCATGTTGTCACAATGTCAGAGTGCTCTCTCCTCACTTTTCCTGACATCTACCTAAATATTTGAATTCTTTTTACTGTATTTTCAGAATCTCAAAACTGGGAGATCTCTGCTAGACTCCTCTCTTGGGTTTTCTTGGGTTAGCAAAGGTAAAAAAGAAAACTATCAAGGGCTGTAATTTCTGTTGTCTGCCTCAAGAGTTCTCAGTCTTGCTCATTTTCTTTTTTTTACTTCTTTTTATTGTTAACTTGCCCAGGGTAGGAAAATTGTTTCTAGGTGGACTGCTACCCAAATTCCAGGATCCTGACACATCTTCTGTGTAACACTTGTGTTCTAGAAGATCCTTGTTGTGACTTGACAGAAATGTCTGTGTGCCTAACTGGTAATTAGAGATAGGAATAGAACTTAGGTACCCACCATTATGCAAGTCTCTGTGCCTCAGCTTAGCTTTTCCTTTGGGATATCAAGAGCTATTATAAATAAGAAGTGATGTCATGTTAGCACCCAGCCACTCCTGTGCTGCTGCTCCAAATGAATGCATAATGAGCAGTCTGCTGGCAGATTAACTATAATGCCACTGTGGTTGCTTGTGCATCACAGCTGTGCTATGCTTAATTTGTGCCTCTATTGAAAATGAGGTCACATTCTTTGATAGCATTTTTTAACCTGCCCACTCGTTCCATCTCCAGTTTTAAACTGGATGCTTAATCTCTGTTGTCAATATCTGCTGTGCTGAATTTCATGTGAAAGGCTTCTTCTGACAGGTGACTTAATTCTGCAAGCAAGAATAGGGTTGGCTGCTTGGTTGCTGCTGGAAGAAGGAAAATTGAGGTACTGCATGGAGCAGGCTGGTGCTTAGAAACAAAACTGCTTGGAGAACTCTTTGAAAGGCTTTTGAGTCGAGTGGAAATGGGCAGCATTTAATAACTAGCAAATTCTTGGGCACTCATAGAGTGTTTCTGCAATTTGTTTGTAATGCTGCTCTGCCCAAAAGCAAAGCAAGCTGAGGACAGTCAGTTGCAGCTTAGCAGAGTGAAAGCAAAGGTCTTGGTAAATAACAAGATGTTAGAGGTTGGATGGGACCTTCAGAGATCAGAGAGTCCAACCCCCCTTGCCAAAAGCAGGATTCACTGAAGGTAGTCTGCACAGGAATGAATCCAGGCAGGTTTTGAAAGTCTCCAGAGAAGGAGACTCCACAACCTCTGGGCAGCCTGTTCCAGGGCTCTGTCACCCTCACTCTAAAGAAATTTCTCCATATGTTGAGGTGAAACCTTCTCTGTTCCTTTTTGCATCCATTGTTGCTATTACTGTGCACCACAGAAAAGAGCTTGGCCGCTTCCACTTGACACCCACCCCTGAGATATTTATAGAGACATTAGCTTGCTTTCAAGGTAGTGATGTGTAAATTGTTTTCAAGGAGATGTCAGGTACTGCATACTGAAAGCAGCACACATACATCCTGGCTGCTAGTTGTGTCTGGATGTAAAAACAGAACCATGTGGTGGGATAGGAGCTCCCCTCCCTCCCTCTCCTCTTGGAATTCACCAGACTAGCTCAGCTTGGAAATAAACTGAAGCTCTATTTGCAGCAAAGCTAAATATACAAGCAGATCTACACAATATATTTACAATTACAGACAAGAAATAATACAGAAAGCCAAACTCCTTCCTGGACTCCTCTTTCTCCCTCTTACTTTCCCAGACAGACAAAGAAAACAACCCAGCAAAGCTTAATGTTGTTAGGTGCTAGCCAAGATGAGTAGAAAAGGATATTAGAGCAGATTGAGGAGGGAGGGAATAGATCCAGCATTGCAGACCAGAGTGGGGCAAATGGTTGGCATTTTGACTTTTTATCCCCCTCAGCAAACCCATGGCATGATACAGGCTTCATCATTATTTTCTGCTCACAACCAATGTTGCCATTTCTCTCGTTAAAATATTCCAATTAGCCTCAAAAGCAGCACAAACCAGAAAAATCATTTGGTATTTGTCGGGGTTGCAAAAAGGAAGGAGGCTCAAGCAATCTTGAGATCTGTCTAAGTACTCTTCTGGCAGCACAGCCATTAGCAGATATTTTGGTTAGAAGCTCTTTTCTGGAATGATTTAGCTCTGATTCCACAGCAGGGAGGGGAAAAAAACCCAAACCCCAAGAGTAGTGAAGTATTAATTCAGGCTCTTGTTGTGTAAGTGTGACCTTTGTATTGGAAGCCATTCTCTGAGATGAAAAATAGGAGGATGGAGAGCTGGCTTTTACAGGTACCTGCCTGGCTTAATACTGTATATTTTACTGCTGTTGCAGGCCCCAAGACCACAGAATAATTACCAAGTCTGTGTTGGAAGGCAGTAGTGCAGCAGAGAGGTGCCAAAGCCCAGCCATCTTTAGAGAAAAATACTGAACTGTTCAAAGAGCAACTGATGGATTTTCAGGTCTGACTTCCTGGCAGTAGCTGTGAAAAGTGTGGCTGCAGGAGGAGGTGATAGTCATTCCCTCAGAGGTGAGGATGCAACATTGTCAGTTTTAGAGGGGATTTGGGTTTTTTTTTATTCTTTTGGTGGGGGGTGGGTCCTGTTTACTTCAGGCAGGAGGATTCCTAGAGTAGCTGCAGAACAGGACATTACTGTGCAGAGTTGTAGAAACTTTACATTTTAAGGTGAGTTACATATTTGCCCTTCAAATCATAGAATCACAGAATGGTGAGGTTGGAAGGGACCTCAAGGATCATCCAGTTCCAACCCCCTGCCATAGGCAGGGACACCTCCCACTAGCACAGCTCACTCAAGGCCTCCTCCAAACTGGCCTTGAACACTTCCAGGGAGGGAGCAGCCACAACCTCCCTGGCCAACCTGTGCCAGTGTCTCACCACCCTCACTGCAACCAACTTCCTCCTAACATCCACTTTCAATCTCCCCTCTGCCACTTCAAACCCATTCCCCTTGTCCTGTCATTCCAAGCCCTTGTCAATAGTCCCTCCCCAGACTCCCTGTAGCCCCCTTCAGATCCTGGAAGGCTACTCTAAGGTCTCCTGGAAGCCTTCTCTTCTGCAGGCTGCAGAGCCCCAACTCTCTCAGCCTGTCCTCATAGCAGAGCTGCTGCAGCCCTCTCAGCATCTTGGTGGCCTCTGCACCTGCTCCAACACTTTCATGTCGTTCCTGTGCTGAGGGCTCCAGAACTGCACACAGGACTGCAGGTGGGGTCTGAGGAGAGCAGAGCCAAGGGGCACAATCCCCTCCCTTGCCCTGCTGCCCACACTGCTCTTGCTGCAGCCCAGCACACAGTTGCTGTCTGGGCTGCACTCACACTGCAGCCTCATCTGGAGCTTCTCATCACCCCACACCCCCAGGGCCTGTTCCTCAGGGCTGCTCTCAGCCATTCCCCACCCAGCCTGGAGCTGTGTTTGGGATTGTACCTACCCAGGTGCAGGACCTTACACTTGGGCTGTCTATTTCAGTTGAAGTATGGGACAGTGAGTTTGGAGTGTTTAAAACAAAAGGAAGAGTAAAATCATGAGGCAAATGTAAAATTCATGCTATAGAGCCAGTTACCTGCACACACCGAGACCCTGAGCACAAGGTACAGCACAGCTGCAGTGTCTCTGCTGTTGGCCATGTTAATTAAGCCATGTCAAGCTCTTTCCAGGCAGCTGACACTCAAGACTACAAAGTCCAGCCTGGGAAGAAGGCAAACTAAATGAAATTTACAACCAGTTTTGTTTACTTCAAGTGTCCAATCTTCATTTCCTCCTTGCTGATGAACATTTAAGTTACACAACACTTCCTACATGATTTTAGTCAAGTATTTCCTCTTTGCAAAGAATTGTCAGGGCTGGAAGAGACCTCAAGGATCATCCACTTCCAAGCCCCCTGCTGTGGGCAGGGACACCTCACACTGGGTCAGGTTGCTCACAGCCACATCCAGCCTGGCCTTAAAGAGCTCTAGGGATGAGGCTTCCACCACTTCCATGGACAACCTGTGCCAGTCTCTCACCAACCTCATGGTGAAGAACTTCTTCCTAACATCCTAATCTGAATCTACCCATTTCCAGTTTTGCTCCATTCCCCCCAGTCCTATCACTACCTGACACCCTATAAAGTCCCTCCCCAGCTTTCTTGTAGCCTCCTTCAGATACTGGAAGGCCACAAGAAGGTCTCCTTGGAGCCTTCTCCAGACTGAACAACCCCAACTCTCTCAGCCTGTCCTTGTAGGAGAGGTGTTCCAGCCCTCTGATCACCCTTGTGGCTCTCTCTGTCTCGCAGCCTGAAGCACCAACTACTAAAAGTTTGATCCTGAGGAGCTGTATGTAGCATAGCAAACACAGGACTTGAAGTTCCAGTAGTTACTAGTTCAAGGCAAGAAACAGCCATTAGCTTCATTTCTCTGTTTTAATGTCATGTGGCCCACACCTTTGGGGATTAAAGCCACACACTTGAGTCTTCTCTTTTCACTTATTTTCCTCTCCAGAGGTGTTAAAATGAGATGGTGTGGGCTTATCTTGCATTGGGTGTGGTTAGATGAGGCTTCAGGCAGTGGCAGAGGGGAGCTGTGTGGAGAACTCATCCCCATGGAGCATTCACCTCCTTGTCCTCTCAGGTCAGGGAGGCAGCTGGCTGTTTGTTGGGTTGCTCCCTTCCTCTTGTCAAGTGCAGTGGCAAACTTCTACTGACATTTCTTAGCTTTGCTCTCTGCTGTTTGCAAGCCTTATCTCTAAAGAACACTGACACAGGTCCCCTAGCTCAGACTGAAGAACAGTGGTGGAAGAGAGGGACTTTTGGGAGGAAGTTCTTTACAGTGAGGGTGGTGAGACACTGGCACAGGTTGCCCAGGGAGGTTGTGGCTGCTCCCTCCCTGGAAGTGTTCAAGGCCAGTTTGGAGGAGGCCTTGAGTGAGCTGTGCTAGTGGGAGGTGTCCCTGCCTATGGCAGGGGGTTGGAACTGGATGATCCTTGAGGTCCCTTCCAACCTTCCCATTCTATGATTCTATGAACTTCAGCAACTGCTCCACTGAGATCCTATAAAAATTCTGGCTCTGTGTTTTTTCATCACTGCATCCCCCAAGGTGTATGTTCAGGCAAGACAAAGGCTGATAAAGTCTCCTCACACTCTTAACCTGCCTGGTAACATTTAGAGCCAGGCTCTCCTTTAAGTGCAGCAGGAAGTGTTGCTGTGTCTCTGCAATTAGGAATTGGCAATACCTGACTCCTCCTCTCTTTGCAGGTATTTAACCCAAGCCTAACCTATCTTGTGTACATTCCTGAGTAAACAGCCTGGTCAGGCACAGGTTTTTAATGCCACTTCCCCCTCTCCTAGTACAGATCTGCCTTCTGCATCTGATTCCATCTGCAGCCCTCCAGGCTATCATTTTCAGTTTTGAGTAGGTTGAAGTGCCAAGGGAATTAAGTGGGAGCATCTGAATTCTAGTGATGGCTGAACACATGCACTAAGAGCAGCACTTAAGTGCCTAAGCTAGAAGGAAGGTCTCTGATCCTTTCTCACCCAGAGAAAGTCTGGGATAGTCTTTTACACTGAATTCAGTAATCACCATTCGATTTTTTAAGTAAGCTGAGAGGGACAAAGTAAACACTGCTGTAATTGCAGCCCTTTCCTACGTGATAAGGCTGACCTGAAGTCTCCACCCATACTGCTGAAGTGCAGAAGTTATCAATGGATGGCAGACACAGCCAAGGGGAAACCCTTTGCCTTCCAAGGCTTTTTTTTTTTTTGTGGTTAGAAAACACAGGAAAAACAGGGGGGGACTGCTGCCAAGAGAGCCACCCACACTTGCTCCCCAGCTGAGGCTGCTGGAAGGTAAAACTTAATGCAGTAAGGGCTGCAGGGTTGCTCTTGAGTACTAGAATAAATACAAGAAAGCTGTTCTGGTTAGGACATACCTTCAGGGTGCCCATACCCAGCTGCAGGACCATGTACTTGGATCTGTTGAACCTCATGACCTCATTATTGTGTGCAGTTCTGGAGCCCCCAGCACAGGAAGGACATGGAAGTGTTGGAGGCAGTCCAGAGGAGGCCACCAAGATGCTGAGAGGGCTGCAGCAGCTCTGCTGTGAGGACAGGCTGAGAGAGTTGGGGCTCTGCAGCCTGGAGAAGAGAAGGCTTCCAGGAGACCTTAGAGTAGCCTTCCAGGATCTGAAGCGGCCTACAGAAAGGCTGGGGAGGGACTATTGACAAGGGCTTGGAATGACAGGACAAGGAGCAATGGGTTTGAAGTGTCANACACAGGCCCAGTTCTCAAGCTTCCCAGGTCCCTCTGGATGGCATCTTGTTTTTCAGGTGTCCCAACTCAGCTTGCTGAGGGTGCATTCAAACCCACTTACAGAATAGAATCATCAGGGTTGGAAAGGACCACAAGGATCATCTAGTTCCAACTCCCCTGCCATAGGCAGGGACACTTCACACTAGAGCAGGCTGTCTAGAGCCTCATCCAGCCTGACCTTAAACACCTCCAGGATCTTCCAGATCTCCCATCTTCATGCTGAAGAACTTCTTCCTACTATCCAGTCTGAATCTCCCCATTTCCAGCTTTGTTCCATTTCCCCCAGTCCTATCATTCCCTGACAGCCTAAAATGTCCCTCCCCAGCTTTCTTGTAGGCCCCCTTTAGATACTGGAAGGCCACAAGAAGGTTACCTTGGAATCTTCTCTTTTCCAGACTGCACAGCCCCAACTGGCTGAGTCTCTCCTCATAGCAGAGCAGCTCTAGGCCTCTGAGCATCCTCGTGGCCATTCTCTGGACACCTTCCAGCACATCCATATCCCTCTTGTAATAGTGGCTCCAGAACTGGAAGCAGCAGCACTGATAGCAGTAGAGACCCCTGAGTGACACCAGTTACAACCAATCTCCATCTAAACATCAACACTTCCCTCTGTGTGTGCCCAGCCACCAAGTGTTCCTTACCCACCAAAGCAGTCCATCCAGCAAACCCCTGTCTCTCCAGTTTAGAGAGAAAGATCACAGTGTCACAGTATCACCAGGGTTGGAAGAGACCTCAAAGCTCATCAAGTCCAACCCATTCCCACAGCCCTCAAGACCAGACCATGGCACCAAGTGCCACGTCCAAACCTGCCTTGAACACCTCCAGGGACGCTGACTCCACCACCTCCCTGGGCAGCCCATTCCAGCAGTCAATGACTCTCTCAGGCAACAACTTTCTCCTCACCTCCAGCCTAAACTTCCCCTGGCACAGCTTCAGACTGTGTCCTCTTCTGCTGCTGCTTGCCTGAGTGAAGAAGGTAACTTCCTCCTGGCTACAACCACCCTTCAGGTAGTTGGGGTGATGTCTGTCAAAAGCTTTACAGAAGCCCAGATGACATCCACAGTTCTTCCCTTGCCCACTGATGCAGTCACTCCACCACAGGAGGCCATTGGATACCTGGAATCAGGTCTGTGCTTTTTTTAACAGCCTCAGCTTCCTTGGGCACCAGAGCTCCAGCAGTGCACATGGTTTTTCCAGAGCTCCAGCAGTGCACATGGTTTTTCCAGATCTCCAGCAGTGCACATGGTTTCTCCAGGGCTTGGGCACAGCACTTCCTTTGTGGCTTCTGTTACAGTGTCAGGCACTGATCTGTGGCTGAAGAGAAGCTTTTCAGTCAGTCCTGACCAGTCAAAAGCAGCTGTGAGCCTTCCTACAGCCTTGGTAATCTGCATGGAGGTGCAGTTACTGCTGGATCCTGGCAGAAGCTCAGAGAACACACAGGATCATGGAATGGTCTGGGATGGAAGTGACCTCTGAAGATCCCCACACCCTTGGCTTGCACACATCCAAATGGTCGAGAAGGTTCTTTCAGTGAAGATCTCTCTGCTAAGCAGTGCTTTAATGCACTCAGCCAGAAGCTGCTTTCACACAGCTGTTTTCTTTGCTTGTGGACAGTACAAATCCTCATTTGCCTGTGTACAGTGCAAATCCTCACCAAAGTTGCTGTGTGCTTGCAGAGTGGATTTTGCTACCTTCCTCCAGTGCACAAGAGCCATGTTCCCACTGAGTCTGTGCTGACCCAAGTCCCCCTGAATAGAATCATAGAATCATAGAATCATAGAATGGGAAGGTTGGAAGGGACCTCAAGGATCATCTAGTTCCAACCCCCTGCCATAGGCAGGGACACCTCCCACTAGTAGAGGTTACTCAAGGCCTCATCCAATCTGGCCTTGAACACATCCAGGGAGGGAGCATCCACAACCTCCCTGGGCAACCTGTTCCAGTGCCTCACCACCCTTACTGTAAAGAACTTCCTCCTAACATCTAGTCTAAATCTCCCCTCTGCCAGTTTAAGCCCATTGCCCCTTGTCCTGTCATTGCAGGACCTTGTAAATAATCCTTCCCCAGCCTTCCTGTAGGCCCCCTTCAGATACTGGAAGGCTACTATCAGGTCCCCTCGAAGCCTTCTCTTCTCCAGGCTGAAGAGCCCCAACTCCCTCAGCCTGTCCTCATAGGAGAGCTGCTCCAGCCCTCTGATCATCTTTGTGGCCCTCCTCTGGACCCGCTCCAACACTTCCATGTCCTTCCTGTGCTGAGGGTTCCAGAACTGCACACAGTACTCCAGGTGGGGTCTGACGAGAGCAGAGTAAAGGGGCAGAATCACCTCCCTTGCTCTGCTGGCCACGCTTCTCTTGATGCAGCCTAGGACTCGGTTGGCTGTCTGGGCTGCATGTGCACACTGCAGACTCATGTTGAGCTTTTCATCAACCCAGACTCCAAGGTCCTTTTCCTCAGGGCTGCTCTCCAGCCATTCACCACCCAGCCTGTATTTGTGCTTGGGATTGTGCCTACCCAGGTGCAGGACCTTACACTTGGCCTTATTGAATTTCATCAGGTTGGCCTGGGCCCAACTCTCCAGCCTGTCCAGGTCCCTCTGGATGGCATCCCTGCCCTCTAGCAAGTCGACTGTGCCACACAGCTTGGTGTCATCTGCAAACTTGCTGAGGGTGCACTCCATTCCTCTGTCCATGTCACTGACAAAGATGTTAAACAGCACTGGTCCCAGCACTGACCCCTGAGGGACACCACTTGTCACTGGTCTCCAGGTGGACATTGTGCCGTTGATCGCCACTCTCTGGGTTCGACCATCCAGCCAATTCCTTATCCAGCGAGTGGTCCATCCATCAAGTCCATGCTTTTCCAGTTTGGTGACCAGGATGTCATGTGGGACAGAGTCAAATGCTTTACTCAGGTCCAGGTAGATGACATCAGCTGCCTTTCCCTTGTCCACTGTCGCTGTGACTTCATCATAGAAAGCCACTAAATTTGTCAGGCAAGATCTGCCCTTGGTGAAGCCATGCTGGTTCCCACCAATCACCTCTGCTTTGTTTTCCATTTGCCTTAGCAGGACTTTCAGCAGGATCTGCTCCATGATCTTGCCAGGCACAGAGGTGAGGCTGACTGGTCTGTAGTTTCCAGGGTCATTCTTTTTACCCTTCTTGAAGATGGGTGTTATGTTTGCCCTTCTCCAGTCAGCAGGAACTTCACCAGTCTGCCATGACTTTTCAAATATGATGCACAGTGGTTTGGCAACTTCATCTGCCAGTTCCCTCAGGACCCGTGGGTGGATCTCATCAGGCCCCATGGACTTGTGCACATTCAGGTTTCTTAGGAGCTCATAAACGTGATCTTCTACTATAGTAGGCACATTTGCCTGCTCCCAGTCCTCACTTTTACCCTCTGCAACTTGGACATTGTGGTTGGAGCCCTTGCTGTTAAAGACTGAGGCAAAGAAGTCATTG
>VWZE01021529.1:0-11448 GCA_013396675.1 Eubucco bourcierii
GAGGTCCCTTCCAACCTTACCATCCTATGATTCTTTGATTCTATGATTTATAATTCAAAAGTATGATTCATGGTAAATATGTGCCCCTATTATCAATGAAATGGGATCCTTCAAGAGATGTGTAGGGTTACAGGTGTATGAAGAGAGAGGAGAAAGGATGAAAGAGAAAACTCAGAGCAAGCTGGAAAAGTTTTGCAAATCACGTTTAGCTGATAAAAAATAAGAAAGCTGCTAAGACACATAAACCAACTGGGAAGTGGAGCAATGCTGTGGCAGGTTAGATCTAACTCAGGTCACAGTATGGTAAACTTGTTATCCAGAGCAATGATCCAGGCTCATGGGATCACCTGCAGCCAGTAACTGGGAAGGAGTGATCACAAACTGCTCAGTGAAAAGGCTTTCCTGATGCAGAACAGCATGTACAAAGAAAGAGTATAGAGACACCTTTATAAAACAGTAATACTGAAAAAATTCCTTGTAGTTAAGACTACTTGGTAAACTGTACCAACACAGGGAGTGAATTCAGCCTTGATGGCTTCTTTACAAAGCAGTGATCCCTTGAGCACCAGCACTGGTAAAACCTAGTTTTCTATTAATTAGGGTTGCTGGTTTTTCTAATAGGTACTATGCTTAGTAAGAACAAGTCTGCACTGCATCCTTTCCCTTGTTGAAGACACAGTAAGGCACAGTAGAGATCCTCCCCTACTCAGATGCCTATTTTCATGCAAGATACTGAAGAATCAGTACCTTTGGAACATTGTGATGTTATCTGCCCACACACATAATTAAATCACCCAGACTAGGCTCAGTTGGCTGGAAGTTAAGGACTGAAGCTCTATTTACAGCTTAGCACAATGTACAAACAGATATAGACACTATATATTTACAGAAATATACAAGTTAAAAGTGATGCAGAAACACAATACCCCTCCCAGAAAATCAGATTGCCAGGAGGCTCCTGACCCAAACCTCCCATCTTCTTTCCTCCTCTTTTTCTCCCTTCAGCGATAACCAGATCAATCCCTGTGTATCTCATGTGATAAACCTGAAGAGATCTGAGGTGAGATGTCAAAAAGACAACAAGAAAGTCAGGGGAAGTAAAAGGTTAGGTCAGATTAGAGTTAAGGCAGAAGCAACCACAGACTGCCAGAGAGAAGGAGCAGAACTGCTGAGAACTGAGAGGTCTGTAAGCAGTGAGTGTCTGATCTCTATTTTGACTGGTTGGGTTTCTCAGCAGAAGAATGAGTGATGTAGGTTACTGTTGTTGTTTTTTCCTTTCTTCTCACACCTAAGGATTCAATTTCTCTCAGTAAAGTATTCCAGTTAGCCTCAAACCAGCACAAACATCTAACCTTCTACTATATGTTATTGAAAGATCAGCAACAGGTCTAAATACTGTCGAAGGGACAGCACAGATAGATAGACTCCTGCTCAAAGAGCCCTGTGAGGGACTCCGTTTGTGAAGCATGGCAGGTTGGAAAAGGAAGACAATGTCCCAGAAACAAAGATGGGAAAGTGTGACGGTTTGGGAGTTTCCTCCCCGCCCCCTCCCCGCCTTGTAAAATGACCCAGACTAGAACTCAGTTGGCTGGAAGTTAAGAGATGAAGCTCTCTTTACAGCTCAGCACGATGTACAAGCAGAGATATACACTATAGACAGGAATAGTTACAGAAATATACAAGTTAAAGGTAATACAGAAACACAACTCCCCTCCCAGAAATCAGAGACCCCAGGAGGGGCTTCCAACCATCCTTCCACCTTGTCCCCACTCCTGTACCTTATCCCAAGGTTTACCTTACATGCAAGGTGAATTAGGAGGATCACCCAGGGGGGTTAGAAGGGGGTTAATCGGCAGAGGAGTCAGAGCAGAAGCTGCAAGATCGCCCCAGCAGCTCCTGCTCCAACAAGAGTCAGACAGAGACTGACTTATATAATGTTTTGATTACTGTTTGCAAACAATTTCTCAGCAAGCATATGAGTGCAGTAGACATCATGATGTTTTCTTTTCACAGCCTGTAGTGTAATTTTCTCTATTAAAATTTTCTAATTAGCATCAAACCAGCACAGAAAGACACAGCAAGACTGGTAGAAAGCAGTAGCAGCCCTGGGATAAGCAAAAGACAAGTAGCCAGCAGAAACTTAGGAAAGAATAAAGCTCTTCTGATATACGTTTTCCTGATACTGGAGCAGCAAATTAACACCTGAAGAGTGACAGACACTTTGTCACACTTCACAGGATCAGCTTCCCAGATGGTAGCTTGCCTGCGTGGAAAGGACTTGGGACCAACATGCACCTGGAGACTGACACGAAGTTAATGTCCAGGAACCTGTTGTTAAACTAATGATGGTAGTACTAA
The DNA here is from genome assembly GCA_013396675.1 of Eubucco bourcierii. Lineage (NCBI taxonomy): Eukaryota > Metazoa > Chordata > Aves > Piciformes > Ramphastidae > Eubucco > Eubucco bourcierii. The sequence continues at coordinate 2,359 of VWZE01021529.1, forward strand.
CTGTGTGGGGTATAATCTGCAAACCTCTTTTTCACTGGAGACTGTATGTTTGTGCTGTGCTTCTCATGGCTCCTTTGACTCAACTCCCATAGGAAAATTCCACCTCTGAGAGTGAAGGACACATAGAATCATAGAATCGTAGAATGGTAAGGTTGGAAGAGACCTCAAGGATCATCTAGTTCCAACCCCCTGCCATAGGCAGGGACACCTCCCACTAGTANGGCTACTCTAAGGTCTCTTGGAAGCCTTCTCTTCTCCAGGCTGCAGAGCCCCAACTCTCTCAGCCTGTCCTCATAGCAGAGCTGCTGCAGCCCTCTGATCATCTTTGTGGTCTCCTCTGGACCCGCTCCAACACTTCCATGTCCTTCTTGTTCTGGGGGCTCCAGAACTTCACACAGTACTCCAGGTGGGGTCTGACAAGAGCAGAGTAAAGGGGTAGAATCCCCTCCCTTGTCCTGCTGCCCACACTGCTCTTGATGCAGCCCAGCACTCAGTTGCTGTCTGGGTTGCATGTGCACACTGCAGGCTCATGTTGAGCTTTTCATCAACCCAGACCCCCAGGTCCTTTTCCTCAGGGCTCCTCTGCGCCATTCACCACCCAGCCTGGAGTTGTGCTTGGGATTGTGCCTACCCACGTGCAGGACCTTACACTTGACCTTACACATGTGGTGGGAGGCTTTGGTTTGGCACTCCCCAACCTGCAGCCCTGAGTGGGAAACTCCTAGGTGACAACAAACCACCTTATCTAAAGCAAAACATCAATAACTAAACCAAAAATGTTTTGAAGAAAATTACAACTTGAGAATGCTGAAAGTCTGGTGGAAATAATGTTTACAAGGTCAATGATTCCCCACCACTGAGAGGGAAGACTGCCCACTGGTCAATGAAGACTGGGTTCTCAGGCTCACAGGATGTCAGGAGTTGAAAGGGACCCAAAGAGATCATTGAGTCCAGCCCCCTTCCAGAGCATGACCAGAAAATATGGCTCAGGTCACAGAGAAACACATCCAGACAAGCCTTGAAAGACTTCAGAGAAGGAGACTCCACAACCTCTCTGGGGAGCCCATTCCAGTGCTCTGAAACCTTTAGGGATCAGTTAGGCAGATTGAATATACCCAAGTCTCTCAGCCCTGATGAGATGCTCTCAAGAGTGTTGAGAACTGCCTGGTGTTGTTGCTCTGCCACTCTCCATCATTTTGCAAAGTCATGTGAGACAGGAGAGGTGCCTGGGAGCTGTAGAAAAACCAGGATCACTCTAATCTTCAAAAAGGGCAAGAAAGAGGTTCCAGGAAACTATAGACCAGTCAACCTCACCCCCATCCCTGGAAAAATGATGGAGTGGCCTTATTCTAGAAGTCATCTCTAGGCATAGGGAAGAGAAGGTTTATCAGGAGTACTCAGCATGGATTTACCAAGAGGAAATCATGCTTGGCTAATCTGACAGCATTCTGTGGTGCTGTAACCAAATGAGTAGATGCAGGGAGACCAGGGGATGTAGTCTGCCTTGACCTTCACAAGGCTTTTGACACTGTCTCCCATAACATCCTTGTGAGCAAGCTCAGGAAGTGAGAGATAGAAAAGCAGGCAGTGAGATGGGTTAGGAACTGGTTACACAACAGAGTGCAAAGAGTGGTGCCAAGTCCTGCTGGAGAACTGTAACGAGTGGAGTCCCACAGGGGTCAGTCCCGGGCCCAGTCCTGTTCAACATCTTTCATCAGTGCCATTGATGAGGGGACAGACAGACAGACAGACAGAGTCTGCTCAGCAAGTTTGCTGACAATACCAAACTGGGAGGTTTGGCTGAGACACCTGGAGGCTGTGAGGCCATTCAGCAAGATTTGGACAGACAGAGCAGGGAAGAGAGGAACCTGATGAGGTTCAACGAGGATAAGTTCAGAGTCCAGCACCTGGCAAGGAACCATAAACTGCACCAGTACAGGTTGGGATGCGATCTGCTGGAGAGCAGGCCTCCATAGGGCAGCAATGTGCCCTGGTGGCCAAGAAGGCCAGTGGGGTCCTGGGGTGCATTAGGAGGAGCACAGGAAGGACATGGAAGTGTTAGAGCAGGTCCAGAGGAGGGCCACAAAGATGCTCAGAGGGCTGCGGCAGCTCTGCTATGAAGATAGGCTGAGAGAATTGGGGCTTTTCAGTTTGTAGAAGAGAAGGCTTCGAGGAGACCTGATAGTAGCCTTCCAGTATCTGAAGGGGGCCTACAGGAAGGCTGGGCAGGGACTATTGACAAGGTCTTGCAATCATAGGACAAGGGGCAATGGGTTTAAACTGGTAGAGGGAAGGTTTAGACTGGATGTCAGGAGGAAGTTCTTTACAGTGAGAGTGGTGAGGCACTGGCACAGGTTGCCCAGGGAGGTTGTGGCTGCTCGCTTCCTGGAGGTGTTCAAAGCCAGGTTGGACGAGGAAGTAGTCGGAGGCATCCCTGCCTATGGCAGGGGGTTGAAACTAGATGATCCTTGAGGTCCCTTCCAACCTTGCCATTCTATGATTCTATGATTCTATGAGTATGTCCAGCAGATCCAGGGAGGTTCTCCCATGCTACCCTACTGAGATCTCAACCAGAATATTGCATCCTGTTCTGGGTTCCCCAGTTCAAGAGGGTTAGGAATCTCCTGGAGAGGGTAACAAGGATGATTAAGGGATTGGAGCACTGCCTTATGAGGAAAGGCTGACAGCCCTGGGCCTTTTTTTCTGGAGAGGAGAAGACTGAGAGGGGATCTAATAAGTGTATATAAATACAGTAGAACTGAGTGTCAAAAGGGAAGGGACAACCTCCGCTCGCTTGTGCCCTGTGTTAGGACAAGGACTAATGGGTATAAACTACAGCACAGGAAGTTCCACCTCAACATGAGGAAGAACTTCTTTGCTGTAAGGGTTACAGAGCACTGAAACAGGCTTCCCAGAGAGGTTGTGGAGTGTCTTCCTTTGGAGACTTTCCAACCCTGTCTGGATGTGTTCCTGTATGACCTGTGCTAGATTCTCTGGTCCTGGTCTGGCAGGGGGGTTGGACCCAAAGATCTGCAGAGATCCCTTCCAACCCCTAATGTCCTGTGATGTTGTGAGAAGTCCCTTTTTTTCTCTCTTGTTCTGTCAATGTTGTCTTTAGAAGGGTTTGGTCAAGTGCACTTCCAGTATCCCATCTCTCTCCTTGTATGCTTATCTTCCTCTTTCCTCTTGCTTACCACTTCATAACCTGATGAAACACACTTGCAGTTCCTCTGGGGACAGATCTTTACACCTGATGATTTTGTCAGTTGCTTTCGACCTTGGGAGCTATTGTATCAATCCTTTGATCATTCTCTCTCCAGCCCCAGCAGAAGCTTAATAAGTAACCTCCTGCCCTGTTCCTGTCAACACTTAAAGCCATTGCATCACCATATTCACAATGTTATTGCAGACTGGCTTTCTTTCCACCACACTGTGGCTCTGCCACGTTGTGCACTGTGATGAGCCACCACAATAAGTGGCAGCAGGGCCTATGACAGGAGGCACTGTTATATAAACTGATTTCTTTCTCTCTACTGAAGAAAACAGAAGAGTTGTCTCTGACTAGCAGAGGGTGCTGTGGGCACCCTGAAATCTTCTAGCCAAATTCAGGAGACGTGTTCAGGGCTCAGCCTCCAGGCCCTGTTCTCCTTTAAATGTTCATTTAGGCTACTGTTCTCATTTTTTGTAGTTAGGGGTCAACAGGACATCAGGCAAGAGCAAACTATCAACTCACTTTGGTACTTCTCTAAACAGATTTTTTATTGTAGGTGAACCACTGAGAACTGTGTTAAATGGGAATATGCAAACTAAAATTTGGCAAGAGGTAACTGGTGACAAAAAGCTGCAAATAGTGATTAAGAGCAGAATGGTAACTACAGAACCACAGAAGCACAGATTATGAGGGGCTGGAAGGGACCTCCAAAGCTCATCCAGTCCAACTCCCAAGCCCACCAGAGCAGATTTGCCTATACCAGATCACACAGGAATGAGTCCAGGTGGGGTTTGAATATCTCCAGAGAGACTCTCCATAGCCCACCATGGGCGGCCTGTTCCAGGGTTCTGTCACCCTCACACTGAAAAAAGTCCTCCTCATGTTTCCATGGAAATTCCTATGCCTCAATTTCCACACAGTGCCCCTTGTCCTGTCACTGGGCATCACCCAGCAGAGCCTGACTCCAGCCTCCTGGCACTCACCTTTACATATTTATAAACTTGATGAGGTCACTTCTTGGTCTCCTCTTCTCCAGTTTAACCAGGCTGGTTCACCACCTTCTGGTAAATCAGGACTGTGGATTTCTGTTTTACTGTTGACATCAATTACATGGATACTTTTATAGAGATTGTGGTATTGAATTCCTGAATAATTACACAATGTATGATGATAACTGGACTCATTCAGTGTAATAAGGTCTTATGGGGACCCAAAGAACACTTTTGTTGAGGAGAGCTGTGTGAAGTGCTCTGTGTATTCCACTTGTGACATCTGTAGCAGCAAAGGGTACTGCAAATATTCCTCAGTATTTGGTGTCTGTACCAAATAAGTACTGCACCAGTAAAGGTGCCAGGGCTGACACTTCTTGAGTGAGTATGAATTTATTTGGATTATCTCCTGGGTCATGTGCATGTTAATATTTTTTTTTTCCCCCCTCTTCTTCTCCTGTACATACAACTCCCTCCAGCAGACAAGTACTGGATATTTCCTCATGAAGCTTCCACCAAGATGCAATCAGAGTGCTTCTATCCCTTGGAACACTGTCTGAGGCAAGAGGAAGAGGTGTTGTGACTCTCAGTGGGAAAATTTCAGGGCAATATCTACAGAATAGCTGGAGTTTTATTCTCGGATTTTATGGAGGCTCACCAATAAAATGCCTTTCCAAGAAGGTCAAATCCCCTCAAGTCCCAAAGACAGCCTTAGGCTACCCATATCTACTCTCTCCACTCTTCAAACTATGTCTAGACACAAAATAACCTGATCTGGGGACCATGAGGCTGCACTGGGGTAATACAGTGGCTGAACTAATAAACCCTGTGGGAGACCAGGACAGATTAACTTGAGCACAGTGCAGTACTTTTGAGGTTTCAGAAGGCTTTTAGGTTGAGAAGGAGTGACACCAATGCAGTGCCAGAGTCAACAGTGCCAGCCACGACTGCCTCATGACTGGTGAGGACTGACTACTTAGGCTGTTTTAGTTCAGGACAGTTTTGTATTTACAACTCCTGCTGGTTTTAGGAAAGGAGGATGTGTATCATAAGACTTTAAAACAAAACCAAACCAAACAAACCAAAAACATGAAGTCCTGAGACAGAGGTTTTTAGGAAGACAAAAATGATTCAGTCTCTGGTCTCTCTGTGTGCATACTCAAATATGCAGGCTAGCTGCAGCCTAAGCAAGCATCGCTCTCTCTGTGGCTCTATCAGGCATGTGGTGGTACACCTCTGGAGCCCCCAGCACAGAAAGCACATGGAAGTGTTGGAGCGGGTCCAGAGGAGGCCACAAAGATGCTCAGAGGGCTGCAGCAGCTCCGCTATGAGGACAGGCTGAGAGAGTTGTGGCTCTGCAGCCTGGAGAAGAGGAGACTACGAGGAGACCTGATAGTAGCCTTCCAGTATCTGAAGGGGGCCTACAGGAAGGCTGGGGAGGGACTATTGACAAGGTTTTGCAATGACAGGACAAGGGGCAATGGGTTTGAACTGGCAGAGGGAAGATTTAGACTGGATGTTAGGAGGAAGTTCTTTCCAGTGAGGGTGGTGAGGCACAGGCACAGATTGCCCAGGGAAGTTGTGGCTGCTCCCTCCCTGGATGTGTTCAAGGCCAGATTGGATGAGGCCTTGAGTGAGCTGTGCTAGTGGGAGGTGTCCCTGCCTATGGCAGGGGGTTCGAACTGGATGATCCTTGAGGTCCCTTCCAACCTTACCATTCTATGATTCTATGATTCTGTGGTGCTGGGGCAGTGCTAAAGCATAGCCCCTCCACTAAATGCTTATTTTCCCACATGTGACAGGCACACACAAGCATATCCATCAAGCCAGTAAGGAATGCAGTTGCTTCCCAGCTTTTTCTTGGCAGGGCTCTGCACATTGTATATGCCAAGACAAAAGAAAAAAAAAAAGCACATTTGCGGGAAAAACTCTCTGTTGTTCTCACCCTGCTAGACAGTAAATAAAAGTATTGCACAGCAAGTGCTGACATACAACTCTCCCAAGAGTTTGACAAACTAAACAACCATGTGTTGACACTTTCTTAAAGTAAACTGGGATTTAAAAATTCCTTATTAATAAATTATTCCCTAGTGAAGTAAATTACACAGTTATCAGAAATCATCTTGTAGCTGACATCTGACATTGTTGGATAGTTTGCTTCAGAGAACTTGGAGTAACACAGAGAGCATTGCTTGAGGTCTCGGTCAATACTGAAAACATTTCTTAAATTATCCCAGACCCATTTAGAGGTTCCAGAAGGCTGAAATGCTACTGTCATCTTTATTCTTCAAAAACTGGAACATTTTACTGGCCTTAGCCCTGGCCCTGGCCCTTTGTACTATTGCCTGTTCCTAGTGCACGCTAGAGAGTTTCAAAACAGACACAGGCATGTGAACAAAGTAAATCAAGTCTAGGGATTACTGGGAAAGAGCAAATAACCAGTGCATATAACAGTAAATAAAACTAGACAGGCCTCATTGTACGGTCCCAGAGGCAAAGGGGTGCAGGTCAGTTCACATCCAGTCAGCTCACCCCTGTCACTGGAAGGGGTCTTGCTGGAAGCAGCTGTTTGCCCACAAGAGTGGCTACGTTGGACCCAAATACTCCCCAGGGGAGGATTAGTTAGCATGGGACAAAACCACATCAAGTAATTCAACAGGTACAATAACCATGGGCCCTCTTCTGAAGCCTATGACCTTTGGTTTAAGCAGCATAGACTCAGGAAGTCTGCTTGACAGAGGACATAAACAGCTGTAGTGCTTAAGTGACTCCACCTTGCTGCATCTAGGGATGCAGGACTTTAAATGCTCTACTGGCAAAGTACTGTGAACTTATATGGAATCTCAAATGAGGCAGCTTTATAAAATAACAGTTCTGAAATAATTCCTAAGAATTAAACCACTGATGAGGTCCAGTTATAATCTGCCATTTATTGGTTTCAATTTTTTGGGTGATTGCTACTAATAATTAACTCCCAACAATGGTTTCATATAAGAAACACTTACTTACTTACACAGAATCATACAGAATCAGCCAGTTTGGAAAACAACTTTGAGATCATCAAGTCCAATACCTTCTAATTAACTAAACCATGGCACAAAGGTTGGGGTGGGAGTGGCTGGAGAGCAACCAAACAGAAAGGGATCTGGGGGTGCTGGTTGACACCCACCTAAACATGAGCCAGCAGTGTGCCCAGGTGGCCAAGAAGGCAAATGCCATCCTGGCCTGCATCAGGAATATTGTGCCCAGCAGGAGCAGGGAGGTCATTCTCCCCCTGGACTCTGCACTGCTTAGGCCACGCTTTGAGTCCTGTGTCCAGTTCTGGGCCCCACAATTTAAGAAGGACATTGAGGTGCTTGAGCATGTCCAGAGAAGGGCAACAAGGCTGGGGAGAGGCCTCGAGCACAGCCCTTTGGAGAGAGGCTGAGGGANCTTCCAACCCTGGTGATACTGTGATACTGTGAAAAGACCTTTGAGATCACCAAGTCAAACCCATCACCCAGCACCTTCTAATTAACTAAACCATGACACTAAGTGCCTCATGCAGTCTCCTTTTAAACACCTCCAGGGATGGTGACTCCACCACTTCCCTGGACAGCCCATTCCAGTGCTAATCACTCTTGCTGTGAAGAACTTCTTCCTATCATCCAACCTAAACCTACCCTGGCACAGCTTGAGTCTGTATCTTCTTGTTCTGTTCCTGGTTTCCTGGCAGAAGAGCCCAACCCCACCTGGCCACAACCTCCTTTCAGGTAGTTGTAGAGAGCAATAAGGTACTTGCCAGTCTCACCTCTGCCTTTCAAACCCCTGAAAATGAAATCAGCAAGTCACTGTATGCAGCACAAAGCTTTGTAACCTTCAGTCACAGAACTTCTGTGAATCCCAGGACTGACCATTAAATGTAACTTTTAACACACGAGACCTAAAATAAGGTTGTTGAAAGCTATACCTGATGCTTTTCACAGTGGTAGCAGGTGCTGTACCTACAGGACTGTTTCCTTCTAATCCTCACTGAAAGCTTTCTTAATTTTATTTTAAATTTTCAATAGCCCAGTTCATGTCACTGTCATAATTACAGGGACTGTGACACAGCAAGAGGGTTCACTGGGTATCTAGGCATTTTCACCCAAATGCTAGCAACGTGGTCTCTTCCATTCTGCAGCTCTGACAAGGACACAGACATCCCTGGAGCTGTCACTATCAAAACAGAAAAAAATAAAATGAAGGAGGAAAACTCCTTTCTTCCCAAACTTGATGAAAACCCACTTCACTTCTGCCTCCTGGTATCTACAGCATGCTTGTGGAATCCATCAGCCTGATCAGTGTGTGCTGTGGGGGTTTTTTTTGGTCCCTGCTCCTGTTTCAAACCTTGTGTACATTTATTTGTATAGACAGAATAGAAGATCATAGAATTGTTTTGGTTGGAGAAGACCTTTAAGATCATCAAGTCCAACCATTAACCCAGCACTGCTAAGTCACCACCAAACCATGTCCCTGAGCATCTACGTAGCTTTTAAATCCTTCCATGGGTGGGAACTCTGCCTGGGCTGTCCTGGGGAGATCACTCCAAGGCCTCATGATTTCTTCAGGGAAGAATGAGTCCATGGGTCCTGATGGCATGCACCTGTGGGTGCTGAGGGAGTGGGCAGAGGTCATTCTCCACCATCTTTGGCCACTCTCCACCATCTTCAGTAAGGCACGGTGGACAGGAGAGTTGCCTGAGGACTGGAGGAGGGTAAACATCACTCCAGTCTTCAAAAGGGTAAGAAGGAGGACTCAGATAACTCTGGACTGGTCAGCATCACCTCCAGCCACAGAAAGGTGATGGAGTAGCTTATCATTGGTGCTGTCCTAAGGCATATCAAGGACAAGAGGGTCATTAGAAGCAGT
>VWZE01021530.1:0-43660 GCA_013396675.1 Eubucco bourcierii
GTGGGGGAACTCCCAAACCTTCACACCATTAAACAAGAGAATACTGGAGGAGTTATGATAGAGCCTAGGATGAACTTAATCCAGTCCATTTCTTGAAGGAAATGTGTAGTGAACTCTTCTATTCTTGTGTTTAACTTATTACAGCTTTATCAGTCAGAATGCACTTTTTTTTTTTTTTTTTTTTTCCCCCAGTATGTACTTTTACAAAGACTGTCCTAAACCTGATATTTCTTTTAGGAAATGCTTTCTAGCAATTTCTATGAATATGTAATGTGAATTTCATACTACTAAAATTACTTCCATTAACATTTAAAAAATGTAGATAAATGACATATTGAAAATATATTTTAGTTTCATACAAGAATAAAACAAAACCAAAAAACACCCCCAAAAACCAAACCAACCAAACAACAACAACAACAAAAAAAAAAACCCCTAACCCCAAACAGTTTATGTACTTGAATTCTGTTAATGTATACATTTGGAGTAACCTTTAGGATGAAACTTGTAGACTGAAACAGACCTTGCAGCAGTGGCAGTAGATAATTTAGCTTCAGTCCTCAAGGCATTGAAACAGTAGCTTAAAAGATTTAATCATCTGTACAGGATCCCCAGAGTAGTATAATTAAACTGTTATCACTACATTGCCTTTTCACTAATTTGCTCTTCTCATCTGTTCATGCCTGATGTCTACAGCGTTTTCTAAATACCTGTACAGTAAATGCATCGTGTTTGGAATATTAGATTTAGTTGAATCTAAGTGATACAGTGGCATTTATTCTGCATGTCAAATGGTTGCAACAGCTTGATTTTTAATACACTAGCAATTTTTAATATTTTAGTTGTTGTTCTTGCAACCAGAATTACACTTTTTGGGTTAATTGCATTACATTTATCTTTAGAAGCCATTCCAGTAATATATGTAGTACTTGAACTACACAGACTTTTGTGAAAGACAGTGTGTAATATTTGCTTTCATTAAACACAGCATAGTGCAAAGCATTTTAGCACAAAAGACGCATCTATTGTGACTGTCAATACTGCATATCCATCAGGTCATTATCTTGGATTTTAATTTCAAATAGTACCTCTAAGTCTTGTTACGAGTTTCACAGTAGCTTCATTTCAGGATTGCTTCCTGAGGTAGAAAATTTGTACTGTCTTTTAAAAAAAATAAACTCCAATCTCGTAACAACATTACTGAAGTTAGTTACTGGTTATGCCACAGATTAATTCAGCCTAATTAATCCAGATATAATCCTCTTTGTATAACTGCCAGATAAATCCACTCCACGGATGGAAACTGCCAGTAGAGCAATTCAGATTGGTTATGTGGCACTTTGGTAGAGGATTTGGTTCTTACACATTTTGTTAATTTATCTTTTTGTTTAGCTTACACAGAACTTAAAAATATTCTGACACACAGAAAAAGCCGAAAGAGATAATATCATTTGAAAAAGTCCCAGTATGTAGTATGATTAATTTTATCTGGAAATTCCAATTTTGTAGGGCATTGCCAGAGGATGAGGGCTCAGCACATTGTCTAGCAAAGACAAAAATTAATGAGCAAACCTGAACTTGCTGTAGCTTCTTTTCCTATTTTATTTCTTCTTCTCCAATACACAAAATTATATTGGACTATTATTTCTTTTCAGAAATGAGTTATGTATTCTGATATGATTTTCAATAGAAAAAACCATCAAGGTAGGTTTTTCTTCTAGTATTTTTTTGCTTTGATCTAAATCCTTTGATTTCATGCATTTATGTTTCACAACAGTGGAATACAAAGTCTAAAGCTGGGGACTTGAAACACAGAGTGGCTTAGGTTGGAAGGGACCTTACAGATCATCCACTCCAGCCTTCCCTTCATGGGCAGGGATGCCTCTCAACTAGACTCAACTGCTCAAGGCCTCATACAACCTTAAACCCCTCCCAGGGATGAGGCATCCACAACCTCCCTGGGTAGCTTATTCCAAAGTCCCATCACCCTCATAGACTAAGGTTTTGTTTGGGTAGCATTGAATATAGAGCAAAAATTGAGACACCAATGTAAACATGGTAAATACACTGTGTAAGTACCAACACACCTGAGATCCCCCAAAAAGTGATGGTTAGGAATTAAAATCAAGGGGGAATCCTCCCAGAAGTTGATTATTCCTCACAGTCAGTGATAAGTATGCTTGGACTGGGCAATAAATGTATCCTACACTTAATTTTCTGTCTTACAAGATTCTTAGTAGTAAGCTAAAGTGATTAAAAAAAAAAAAAAAAAAAGAAAGATTTAAGACATACATTATCCAAGAGGATCTAGGTCAATAAATCAGTGCCCCTCAACCCACAATCATTCACGTCATCTAGAGAATCAGCATTCTGAATTAAGTACATAATGACAGTAATTAGAGACTAGTGTAAAGAAATTCACTTCAGACTTGTTGCATTGCAAAAGTTAACCCAGTCAGACATATGTGAAGTAAGTAAAACTTAAACACAGATTAGTGGAAGCTAAATTAGCAAACAACAAGCATCCGTGGTATGTCTCTTAAGTTTCCACGTAGTAAAGGTAGATTTAAGTGACTTTCATGACACTATCATGCGCAGGAGAGAAGTTTGGGTGTGCATTCATCAGCGAAAGTAAAAAGAATCCCAAAAGATGAGACAAGGTACTTGTAGAAAAGCCCTAAGAAAGCTGCAAGAAGAAAGAGACTGAAATTAGAAAGGAACGTGGAAATCACTTGCTGATGTTTTAAATTGTGTGACATTCTCAGAATGAATGCATTATTTGTAAATGAGCAGAGTAGCCAAGAATTATGAGACATTGGGCAAAACTGTCCTTCCTTTTTTATCCCCCCCTCTTCGTCTTTTCTACCTCTTCACCACCCTGCCCCAGAAAAAAAAAAAAAAAAATTACATGACTTAGCTGTAACTTCTTTCATACCAACTTTGTCATGTTCTTCTGATGGGGAGAAATCGAATTAAACTGAAAACCAAAATAGTAGAACAAACATCTTGCAGTGTTGATGACAGAAAGATAGATGAGAACATCTAGCTTGATTACAGGCAGAGGAAAAGAACCTGAAGGGCTTCAGTGGGAGATTTTATTCTCTAATTTATCCTGTTCTTTTGCCCTTTAGTCTCTTATTTTGCCATGGTGTTGTTTGAACTAAGCAAGTTCTGTATCAGCCACAATTTTGGAAGCCATGACATGTTTCCTCTTATCCCAAGTGACATATCTTGAATACATCTTCGCAAGATACTCTCAGGTAATCTTTTTTCTTTGTAAGACTTGAAAAAATAAATAGCATATTTTAATGAATAAGCTTCCAAAGATGTAATTAATCATATTACCATTAACGTCTCTAGACTAATCAAGGCATTTGACCTACAATCATGTGGCTTTTAAATTCACTAATGTGATACTTTCCTTTCCATACAGCACATTAAGTACCACCCTCTGAGCAGGTGTGTTACACAGGAGGAGACATTTTGCAAAGGACCATCCTGAGCTTCCTTTCAGCTTAATCAACCAGTGTATAACCCACCAAATGCAACCACTTTTTCTGCTCGGTCTCAACTTTTCCTCACTTTGGCTACTTACTTCAAATCAATTCTGTTTTTTTGGCCAAATCACTAGTTTCCCATCCTCTCATCTCTTTCTGTCTGTCTCACCATTCTCTGACCTTATTGTTCAGACACTCTCCTCTCTCAGAGCTCCTGTCTTTCTTAGTTAATCCATTGTTTCCTTTCCTTCCTTTCCTTGTCTTTTACCTCCCAGACTAACAGTTTTTTCCAGTTTCCATTTTCCCCAAGTAGCATCCTCCTTCCTTCTCACCTTTCTCTTCCTTTAGTCATTGCTTTTAGTCTCCTTGTTTAATCTCCTCGTTTAGTCCTTCCCAATGTGTTTTCACCTCCTCTGTCTTTCAGACACAACAAAATGACTTCCTGGCTTGCTCAGCTTCCTACACCACCTCATCATGACCCAGTAATTTCAAATTCTAATTTGATGTCTTCAAAGTCTAGGACACATGGCACCATCAGGAAACCCTTGCCAAGACTGACAGTGTCAGTTCTCCTGACAAATTTCACACTGGTCTGTACCATCCAGGAACATCCTTTAGAAAAGGTTGTTTGGTTTTTTTTTACACTACTGCAATGAGGCTTGAACGGGTTTATTAGCTCTAGTGGAATGGTCTGTCAGAGGACTTTCAGACACAGTGATTTTGTACAGGGATAACACACAAGTCTGTTCTTTCAAAAGGCACTGTTTAATAGAAGTCTCACAGAATTGTTCAACATAGGCAAAGTTCCTCACTTTCTGAAAAATGCAAATGATTTTGGTGAAATTTTGCCTGTCTCAAGGTGAAAAAAGTCCACATTGTACACAAAATTTCAGAGCACATGGTTCAACTCTGGTAGAGTTGCTATAAACAAGACAAGTCTGCAAGCTGGGTAGCCTCTAGTGCTGTTAATGGAGAGGTGCAATCAGCCTTGTCCTGTCAGCACTTGCAGGCAAACCAGGTGATACCTCTCTAGTTTTCAGAGCTTCAGTTTATCACTATGTGGACTTTTTGCTATCATCTAATTAACATTAGAGGAATTGTTCTTTGGGAAATCATCTTTAGCCCTTATTTTTTGTCAAGATATTACTTTTTGTTTGTCCACACAGATATGTAAGATATACATTGTTCTTCTAGTCACAGAAGCGCCAGTCAGATTACTGCTTGAGTTAAATGAAGGCATAGGGGAAATAATGAAAAATTATTACTACACAATGATTACTTGAGCCCCTGAAAAAACTGAAGTAATTTCACTTTCCTATTTACAAATCTGGAAGGAATCTTTACATTTGTTACGAATTATGTAAACAAGAGCAGAATTGTAAACCTGCACTTCTCCAAGCAATTTGGGATCGCCTCTTTCCCACATTTGACAGAAAACATTTGGTATAAGAGAACTTGGCCTTCAAAATAGCTCTCACATGCACGAATCACCAGGAGGACTAACAGGTTTCAGATGGTTTTAAGAAATATTTCCTTGGCATTTTAAGGGAGGGTAAGGGAAGGTTAAAAAAAAAAAAGCACCAAAACAAAAAACAAAGGAGAGAGCAAGAAAGAGAAGGGAAGGGGAACCATAGCAAGAGCAGATACGGGGTTGTAAAACTTCAGGTAAGAACACAGAGCATATAGGGTTGGAATAGTAACCATTGCAACTGTTTTTCACAAGGAGCCTGCCAAATCCCTTTTGGAATTCACTTTGAATAGTTTTAGATACTAATGTTCTTCTGTTTTTCTACATGATTGATGAATTAATTGTTTGAGACTCTGTCACTTAGCCAAAGCCCAGGAGGGTGGAATAGTTTGTTCCCAGAAAGCTAATCAAAGTGACTCTAAAGACATAAATATACATGCTGGTTGTTGCAGCAATTACAGGGGATTATTTTACTGACAGAAGACACAGCAGCAGCCAGTGCAGTATGAGTCACAGTCCAAATCAACCAAGTAGATCACAAGGGGAGATGAGCTACCCAGGCAGAAGTTTGTCTTGGCCAGTTCCACAAGTGCAGTCTGAAATTTACTTTTCTCCGTGTTACAGTTGACGCTGTTACTCTTGTGAAAGTCACGTTATAGATGCTGCTTTATTTTCAAAGAAGCCCTCTATTTAGTATAGTATATTCCACACAGGAAAATAGTCAGGCCAAGAGTTGCTGGTGCATACAAAGCTTCATAGTTTGATTACTCAGATTTTGGAAAGAAAGGTATTAATACCAAAATATTTAGTGAAGAATAGGAAAGAAGAAAGTAAAAGAAGTATTGGAGTAATTTGTGTGCAAGTGTAGCATTGAATGGAAAGCTAAGCAGATGTAGATTGAATAAATATGAATAGGTGAGACAAGAGTAGTTTTTGTACAACAGCTTTTTTTCATTTTACTTTAAGAATTAGGAGCATCTGTGAATTGCAGAAATCAAAACAAAACTAAGCAAAACAAACCCCACAAATGAAACCATGCAAACAAAATCAACACACCCCCCAAAAAAACTAAATAAAAACCCAGAAGAGCAAACCAACAAAACCAACCACAACAAAAAACCTCTATAACTAAACTTCCAGCAGTCTAAAACCAACAAACCAAATTTCTAAGCACAACCATTCTTACTTCAGTAGCATTTGATTTAATATCAGCTAGCCTAAAGAACAGAAGACAGCTTAAATATACTTCATGGATTAAATCAGCCAACTTGTAACTGTAGTTGCAAGCCAGGCTGCCGTCTGAAACTAAAAAAGGCAGTGAACTGTGCACTGAGGTTAGAAATGTCACTAACCATGGACTCATTTAGTGCAAACCCAAGTCCTGACAGGCAACAGTGACTCCAGGCATGCAACCACTTTAATTTGTCACTGCACTGCTTCTCTCTTCAACAAATCTAGACAAGCCAGGTGGTTTACTTGTAAGTGTTATAAACTGATATATTTGATGAGGCAGTAACACTTAAAAAGGTAATGGCCATCATAACTAAAAAACTAGGAACTCTGTAGTCATTCAGTTATCCATCTTATTTTGCAATATGGTTTAATATATTTTGATAAATTTTATAAACTCCACAACTCAGATCAATTTAACCCATCAGAAATTATGTAAATAGTAATCTGAATATTTTAATGTTTTGCAGTTTTGATATGGAAAGAAATAATTTGAGAGTCTTAAGTTATTTGAAATCCTTTAACATTCATTCTGCATACTTGGAAGCAGTATCTTTAAATACTGAGTTATTGCATGTATAACATGGATGCACATGAAGACAACAGGCTTGATAAGATCTCACCACAGTCTACTTATTTGCTGGCACGTTAGTATCACTACTTTTTTTTCTTTGTTTGCAGCTCCCATATTATTTTCCTTGAAAACTGCTTGTAGTTTTTCCATAGATTTATCTAAGCTTGGCAACTGTAAAAGTACCTGTAAGTGGAGCTCAGTTTCTCAGACTACTAGTATGGGATATATCTCTTACAAATCCTATGTTAAACCACATAGCATGCACATGTGGACAGCAAAAAGTTTAACTCGAAAGCAAGAAAGGAAGCACGATATTGTCCAATACATAAAGTGGCAGAATTCAAGCTTATGCTCCTATTAATTTAATTAAACAGCTGATATTGCAAAGCGTAGTGATTGCATCTGCAAAATCAATAAAACGTTATTTTAACATTGACAATACCACAAAAATCAATTCTTAATATAAAAACAACAACTAAAGAAATTGTAATAATTAGGAAATCCAACATAAAGATTAGTACTAGCAACTTCTTAGGGACAGCTTTACCCAAATGGAAAGCAACACTTACATGCAGGGTGCTTGAATTAAATGAAGAAAATATTACAAACACAGAAGGTCAGCTGTAGCTACCACCACACTGAAGGGATTTGCACCTGAAGGAAAACTTAAGTTGAATTCAGTCTTCATCTTGCATGCTGTACTGCCTATCATGCTGAATCATATGGTAAAAATTCCTGTTATCCTCACAATCTACTTTTTGAGAACTACAGATTCTAGTAACACTGCACAGTATCACTACAAACTACTGAACTGAGACAAAAAAAAATAAATGTATTTCAAAGCATCTGAAGTTAGTCAGTCCCATATCCATGTTCATTAAATATTTGCAGCAAGTATTTGTGCAACGGTTAAACTCTTCCAATTTCAGCTCATAACTATTAATAGTAAGTCTCAAAAATATTTGAGTCTTACATGTAGCTAGTTAACTTGTTAGGCTGCATTACACTTTGATTCTATCAAAGAATAATTGCCCTGAAGAACACACACACACACACACACACATATATATATATTTAATTAAAAAAAAAACTCCAAACCAAACCAGACTATTGAAGTTTATCAGCTATCTGCTTTGCAGTGTTCAAAACAACAGGAAAAAAACATGTATACTTACCCTTGGTACCAATAAGCAAGAACATCCAGAAACAGCATTTGGATGTCATACTCATCCTTTAGTGAATAAATGAAGCCAACCAATGCTGCTCTTTAAACTGCGCACCAGCCAGTGTGCTGCTTGTACAATCTGCTTCTGACAGCCTTCTCAGTGTATGAAGCAAGCTCCCTTCTCTCCCCTGCTTCCTCTCTTGCGCTAGGTCTCCCTTACTCTTCCCTCTGGCACACACAAAGGAAAGTTTCTGGGATCACACCAGCTCCTCAAGCTCTCTCCCTTGCAGGATGGGGTCTGTTCTGCAGCAGGCAAAGGCTAATCTGTGTGCAGGGACACAATTCTGCCCCAAGCAAAGCTGCTGCTGCTGCTGCTGCTGCACAAAACACAGCCAGAGAGTCTTCATCAATAGTCAGGTTTTTTTTTGTGTGTGTGTGTGTGGGTTGGGTTTTGGCGGTTTGGTTTTTTTTTGTTTTGTTTTTTTTTCTTAAGTGTCGTACTGCAAGAGGTCTGAAAAGTGCAGTTTTATTTAGGCAAATCTATTTGAAACCAAACATTATTCCTAAAGTGAAGGGAAGTGAAATTTATAAGCAGAGTCCCTTTGTAAAAATGCAATTACTCAGTGAAATACAGAAAAATGCACAATGCAATTTATTTCAAATAACAGCATGTCACTATTTTTACATGTTAATCATTCTTCATGTCTAAAGAAAATAATATGAAGGAGCAAAGGGATGTTTGGAAACATGTACTGTATGAAAGTAAGATTTTCCAGAGATTTCTCCTTGTTTAAATACTTTGAGGCATTATTATCTGGCCATTGATTTTACTGTTCCTAGTCACATATACAGTCACACGGTTAAAAAAACCCCCTTTTTTATGATGTGAAGACTAACACTTGTCAACATGGCAAGACATATTTCAGAAGCAGTCAGTAGTTGAGATGAATTCAAGATGATGAGCAGCTAAATGAGGTACCTCAGGAGGAAAACCTTGCAGATTAAGAAAATATGTGCATGCATGAACACATATATGAAACAGTGAATTTAGAGAATGGGAAATATCTATGTCATAGGAATCATGATGTTTTTGGAATAGACTATTTTCACCTGATAATATAAATCAAGCAAGCTGTTTCTTAAAAAAGTAGTCTGACCAACTACAAAAGCTGAAGATTTTATAATGCAGGCTAAACAGGGAAAACCCCAAAATGTAGTACATACCATCCACACGTTTTCTGAAGCTCAGTCCCAATGGGAGTTGTCACTTTCCAGTCCTCCTCTTTTTCAAAGGCAGTTTAGCAATGATACTCATTAAACTTAATTTTGCTGCAGGCATTTGCTCTATAGAAAGCTCACTGAGATCTTCTCTCTTCTAAATTTCTTATCCATTCATAATAATACATAGAGAAGCAACAGCACTTTCTAGTCTGTTGTCTCAGTGTGGTTATATTTAAACCAAGAAACCTGATTTACACAGATGCACATTGCTGAACTCTGGAATGCAGACTAGAAAAAGGAGAGGCAAGCTCATTCTTGGAACAAAACATGACATAGGACATTACTAGTTTTTGAAAAATAGTTTTGCCTTACCTTGAAAACATTTTTATTTCTTTGAAGAAACATTTGTGTGCATTAGAAAGACGGTAAGTACTTCCTATCTAAAAACCTTAAAAACTACAATTTTTTTGTGTTTTAGAACTCTTACTTCAAGAAACAGGTTTTATATGATAACTCCTTACCCAGCATTAAGACATAGCATATCAGAATTACATCTTCATTTCAAGAAGATATTTGACATCATCAGGATGGTCAATATCTGCTTGTATTTTTACTTACAGGAATTCTACAATTGAAATTCCAAAAACATCACAGAAAAGCTGTAGTATGGGATTAGACACAGCACTTAGCTCTGAGCATGTTAAATTGAATCCACTGAAATAAAGAAGGTGCCATTTGATTTCTTTACTGGTTATGAGAAAGGCTTCCAGTTTGACTTTCTGTCTTGGCATCTGTCTGGCATTGGTCTAAAAAGTATCTAAAATTACCGCTTTAAAACTGTTGAAAACTACTTGTCAGTTCTTTGGGGGACACCACTCTATCCACCTGTGCCCTCGGACATTCAACCAGTGTCATGCCACCTCCACTCCAAAGTAACAGCCAATATTAATGAACTGTTTCACTAAATCAAATTAATTATGGTTTTTACTTTGAAGAGAAGAAGGTTCATATTTCCATAAAAAAAGTAATAGAAACTAAACTGAATACAGGGGGCTTAGAATTAAATAATGATGATTTTGCAGCACTTACAAATGTGTTACTGAAGTTCTAGCATCTTGTAGTCTTCTTTCTATAGCCCACATTAGGTGTTACATAGAAGGAAATTCATAGATTTAAACAAAACACAATCGTATGCATCACAATTGTTAGCGTCATCACTAAAAATAAAAAATATACTAAGCTGCATATAAATCATTGCTGCTGTAGAAATAAGTCAAAATTCCATTTCAGCTTCTAGAAAAAGATTTACTTACTTACAGACTGAAGCTGCTGCCTTGGAAGTTAACAAATAATTCACCTCAAACTCTGACTCTAACATGCTTAGTGCTACAGCTGATAAGCTTCAAGTAGATTCACTACAGGTGGAGGCAAAAGTATCTCTAATTTTTTCTCTATGAGGGGCAGATGGCTGCATAGAAACTCTACCTGTTACCACGCTGCTTCAAGTATTGAGTAATTTATGTCTTAGAGATGTTTCTCTTGTTTCCTAAATGTGGGAATTTTCCTTGGTTTGCTTAAGAATCAAGAACGCTTTATGTCTTTTATCAAATAAAAAACCCACAAGACAATAGGTACGTCAATGGTGATTTAGTAACTAAAAGTTGCTCATTAAGCACAGTAAATTTTCAGCTAGATAGATTGTCAGCTATGTTTAGCTGCTCTAGTGAAACAAAAGTAGTACAGAATGAAGCATCAAAAGAAAAGTGTGCCCACGTTGCCATCCACTGTCATGAAGAATATGTAGTTTCTATTTAAGAACAATACACCAAAAAGAGAACTTCTTTTGGCTTTTCAGCTACTTGAGGACTAAACTTTATGTTTTGTATTATAGCCGTGTGAATAATTAACATACAGATAAGGCTTCAGAATACATCTTCTAAATTGTGAATTGCCCATTATTTACATCAGACTTACAGTCCAAAAGATTTAACCATGCAAATGAACATAACTGACTTGATTATATTTCATTTACATTGTTTTCAAAGCTCCTTGGTACACGTTCCAGGTAGTGCAATCGAGAACAAGACAATTACATTTTACAGGGCAACCATTACCTTTGGAGTACATATTCCTCATTTAATGTCTACATTCGGGTATCCTGAATTCAGAGCAAAGCAAACTAAAAGGCCTCCTAGGAAAAATACAAGAACATCTAACCAGTCTAAACATAGAGACAAGAAAAGATTTCATCTACAGCAGCTCTTCACAAACAGTAAGATGCACTGCAGTACTATCTACGCAGGTATGCACCTATGCATCTATCTATGTATCTATCAAAGGCATTTGTGACTCAACCAGTATTGTAAGAATGTGTGATCCTTTCATAGAGATTACTCTTCCTTATTGGCCATTTGCAGACTTTTAATAGGATTTACCTCTCAAAGTCTGACGGGGCTGGGACATCTGGCCTAAAAGGCATCAGTGCTGTAGGACCTCCTGACTTCTCATTCTCCTTTTCAAACTTTATCAGCATAGTTACAGATGAGTTGGGATTACTGGCATTTACATCTGGAGAAAGAGGAGAGACTTTGCTGAAAAAACTATCTGAGCTAGATGTTCTCTCCTGAAGGGTTTTAGTACAAAGACATCATAAACACTTTTCTTTTTTACTCCAGTACCCATAAATATCTACTAAGTGTCTCAAAACAGAAAACAGTTCTGCCAACTTTATCTTAAGCTAAAGCAATTGTATAAAGTTTGACTCTAGTGCCAGCTCCCAGCTGAAGTGTGAATGTAACTCTCTTTTTACAGGGTGGGGAGCACAAACAATGAGTTTCACTTTTCCATGGGGGGAAGAAAAATAAATCAGAGAGAAGGATAACTCAGAGATGACTATTTGTCCTTTACACATCTTTTTCTATTTGTAAATGGTATATCAGATTGATTGTAGACAATGGTGCACAAACAGCAGCATCTAGCTGCCTTTGAACTCATTGAAATGTTTTCCTTTCTCTGACTATGAGTGGTTTGGTGACCCTGTCTAGCTATTCTTCTCTAGCTAGTGTGCAGGAATGCAGTCAGAGCAAACTTACTCTCTGACTCTTCGGTTTTCTCCAGATGTCCGTTCCAGCTGGGTGTTTTGACTAAATCAAGTAACAGCTCACCAGAGCTCAGACTCAAAGATGCTGCTGGAATGTAGAAAGTGCATGTCTTTCAAAGCAACCAAACATAAAGGCTTTGCCAATTATCTTTTCTTAATGAGCCATTTTCTGTCTTTTAAGTTTTAATTGACTAAAGATCATAGTGGTATTTCTATGGTTGACAGACATGATGCTAATGTCTTGGATAAGTTACTATAGCATTTGGGAATGTCATAGGAATTGTATATGACATCCTGCTTTTTCAGTGTAACTTTTTTTCCCCCCATCTTATCACTGTCATATTTGGGGGATTTCAACTTCTGTTCTACAGTATCTAAGCTTCTAGAAGAAAGGCAAAATTTCCAAATATGAATAGCTGAATAAACAGTAACAGAAGGTGTGAAGTTCATAAAAATGCTCACTAGCAATACATTTACATATTTTAACATGAGATGGCACCCAGAGCATGACCACTGACAACTAATTCACATTTTGATAGAGTGAACTCTAACATCATGCAGTTTATTGTTTTGATGAGGCAAAGCATTTTGATAATTGAGCTATGAAAAATCTTAGTGTCAGAGAATTACAAAAGCCAACTTCAAAGCCAAAGAGAAACAGTTGTGTGGCTCCAGAACTGGGCTGTCTATCACCTGGATTAAGAATTTACCCACAAGGCTGTCCAAGAGCCTCCTGAACTCCTTACTCATTCATGCCTTTACATGTGAACTCATAACATTCTCTGTGAAGTATAAACTGAATTGAGAAAATATTTAACTGAGATTCAAGAAAAGGAACAGCTAATTAAACAAATAGGATAAACACATGTTGAAATGGAGAAAAGGGGGGGGGGAGGAAAGAAGACAATCCCCCCTGCAAAATATCCCAAACCAACTAACAAGAAGTGAATAGGAAGAGGATTACAGAATGAGGAAGCAGGGCTCTTTAAAAGGTAAATACATAGTATGAGAAGACACTAACAAAAGTAGGAATGAGTGAAATGAAGACTGCACTTGAGAGGTTATTTGCAGGACTATTCATAAGCGCAGTTTGCCACTGCTGTAAAGAAAATAAACTTTGTAAAATGAATCTACCTTTTTTGAAGCAGGTATGATTTCTAATCCAGTGGCTTTTATACAATACCTTAATTTACAATTCTAATTTTGTATTTCTGCAACTGCCTACAGAAAACAAAACAGAAAGAGCAGAGAAATTCAGAAATCACAAGGTCATTGCTATATAACTACAAGTGATACTAAATTACATTCTCCTAATGTTCATAAATATACAGGAATAAATTCAGTGGGACTTTGATTTCATTGTTTGGAGTGCTATTTAGATTTGCTCTTTAACAGACACACATTTCATGTAATCAGCAAAGTGTAGTATTTGTCTGTATCTAATACTGCAGCTTTCCAGAAGCATAAAATGAAAATTGCTTGACAGATAGGGAAGATGTTTGTTTTGGGAACAGCTGATGAATGAGCTTACACCCACAAAGGTGTTTTGTTTTTTTTCATTTAGGTGAGCTTTTTCTTCCTTTCCACCAACTAAATTATACATGAAAAAAACCCAAAACCCTGTATTTCTCTGAGCAGCTTGAGCCAAAATGAGGAATTGATTTAAATATTAATTGTACAGTCCCAAAGCACTGGGAGTAATATAAGTGGAGAAAGCACTTTCAAAATAACTGTGCACAATGCGTAGCTAAGCCATATGAAGTTATGACCTCAAATTTTCTCTCATTTGTTTTCCGATTTTATTTTGAAATACAGCTAAACCTGCTAGGTTTGCAAGACTGAGTGATAGTTTTACAAAATCAACTTTTCAAGTAAAAATATTTGGAATTTTTCCCAAGTGTTTGGTTGACTTACACTATAAAAATCCTTTTTTTTTTTTTTTTTCCTTNTTTTTAATATTGTAATAGCATTAAAATACAAAGCTTAATCTTAATAGGCAGTGAGAGAACATTTAACTATGCATTTATCCTAGTCTTGTATTTTATTCCAAGGTGATTTCTATGTTGATTCCAGAAAATATCTCTGTGGCAGTGATAATAAGACAAAATTCCTAGACAAGTGCTTGAGCCACTAGTATTGTAGTGGCATGTTGTATCTTCTGCTACCTTTCTGGTCTAGTCTGGGATTATATTTTGTTCAGGAGTGTAGCTTCAGTTAAAAGAAACAGCTCATTCTCTTCTCCTTGAGCTGTTGTGCACTCCTCTAAGATACAAGAGAACTGAATGACATTTTTCACATCTTGCTCAAATGCTTTAAAGATTAGGTGATGGCATGAAAGAAGGTAATACCATCAGTACTGGTCAGTGCTGACATACACATGTTAAAGGAAACAGCAGGGACTGTCGTTATGCTTTGTATGAAGTTTGACTTTAAATCTTCAGAGAGCTTAGGTAGATGAATACCTAGTTTCTGGATCCTGTAGAAGCAAGATAGAAGTCAAATTCCTCCGTCTTGCAAATCCTACAGTACTAGAGGCATTGAGTGTAGCATCTCTGTATCAGGAAGAATTAGGTAATTCGTATCAGGAAGCAGCTGGGAAGGTGCCACCAGGCTTAGCACTGGCCTTAACATGGGAATGGTAGGATCCCAAACCTTCCTCTCCAGTGAAACACAGCCACACCTCGGTGGCAATGCCTGTGACCTTCAGCTACTTCTTACACTGTAATCGGTCATAGTCACAAGTTTTCCCGCTTGTATCCAGCAGTTTCACAGGACCTGTTCTGTTAGAGGCTCAGTTAGAGGACTGGGCATTTGCCTTCAGCCCAAACACTGTACTCAGCAGGTACTCAGTTTGTCCTTTTGGGCAAGTTTTCCTCTCTTGTTTATTGACTCACAAAGTGAAATGAAAAATACCACAACACACTTTGACAAAGAAGTTGTCACTTTTAGGCATACTTCCCTGCACGCTTATTACATATACTGAATTGTTACTGTGTCTTTATAGCATCTGTGTGTAATTTAGCAAAACAAAAAAATGGTCTGAAAATGTTGACATGTTTGGAGAAAATGCAGCTGCGAGGAGGCTCTGGTCTGAAAAGCTGGTGCAGTACAAAATAAAAATAGCAGGCTTCATAAAGCAGACTTCATAAATCAGAGGTTTCTTCTGGGATACAGATCTGAAATAAAAAAAGCTGAAGAAATGTGGCAGCTCCTTAGAGATATGGTGTTTAGAATAAAAGTGTAAACAATGCTATTTTGAGGAGAAGAAAGGCAGAGTAATAACAACAAAAAAAATCAGCTGGGTTTAATCAGTAGCTTTTTGTTGTATTCTACTATAAGAAGAGACTGTTAAGGAAACGAAATCACATTGCTGAAGACAGTACAAATACATAGATCAGGCATGCTGGTCAAAATCAGACAACCAAAAGGACAAACCAAGATATAACTAAAAAGAGACATCAAGACAAATGAGAAATTGTTAGACATGTAATTTAGAAAGAAAGGACAGGGTTGGGACTGCGCTTATTGATAAATGTATTGTGAAGGATATTCAGTATATCTGAATTTTAGTGTTCAGTGCTCTCTGTCTGGTTGTTTTCACTCCAAAGTCCACCACAATCAGACATCCAACATAAGGAAATAAAAAAAGGAGTGAGAAGATAAAGAACATTTGAGCTATATGTAAATAAGTTAAATATGTTCCTACTACTCTGTCCCAGTGATCTTCACCCCAAACTGCCTTGAACATCTGGCTGAGTCAATGAGAGAGGTTTATGGTTACCTTTGAAAACAAGCAAGTACATAAATATTTGACCTGGCCATTAAAATTAATGGAAGAGAAAGTTAAAAACTAGGAAAACAGTAGAAGAGCATTAGTGAGTCATTTTCTGTGGTTTATTGAAAGAGAGATCAAAAGGTAACTTGATTATGGTATACAAGCACAACATTTGCTGGATTCTAATGGACTATTTAATGCAACAGCAGTTAAGAGCTGAAAGCCAGACAAGCTGAAACAAGTGCATGGCTCTCTAATAACAAAGATAATTATTCAGTGTATTAAATGTCCACAAGAAGCACTGTATAAACCATGTTTTAGTCAAAACACATATTATTTGGGTTCATATGAGGAAATTTCTATATAACTATGTGTGCTAAACTCCCTCTTTCCTACAGCTATTGTTTGTGGGCTTTAAACCTCTGAAATTCTTCATATCTGTTCATATTGCAAACAACATTTGGGACCATGACACTAAGCAACAGTCCTAGATTACATCTCAGAATGGAGAATATACATTCGTTACTTACTACCTGATCAGAGTTTGACTACTTTTCTGCTATTTTGTTTTGTTTTGTTTTATAATGAGTTTATAAAATCCTGAAATGTCATCTAAGTACAAATATATTATTGTGGCATGCCAGATACTATACTGTGGAGTCATATTCATCACTGATGCTGTGCAGAAGCCACAGAGAATTTGGAAAATAAATATTTTTTTATTTCAAAGTATGAAAACATAATAAGCCAAAGTAGTCCAGTCTTTTTAGTGCTGACTGAAGAGTAGTCTCTTTTAGCAAAAGTCCAACCTAGGATATGAAACTGTAAGTTTCATAATACAAGCTAAAGTTTAGTACAGTCCACATAACAGTTTATTTGGTACTGTTACTCAATAGTTCAAAAGTGTTGTCAATTAAAAGTGTGAACAAGAGATGAAGATAGGGGCATCTTCAGGTGTGAATCTGTAATTTATTTGGAGCCAGCAGGTAAGGCTGGTGTAAAAATAGAACAAGCAGTTTTAATTAAGTCAATAGTGCTACTGAAAACTTGCTTTGAAGCAGAATTTACCATGACAAGAGCCCTGACAGTCCATATTAACCACTCCACAGAGGTAACAAGAAGCATCTTTTCCTGTGTGTATACCACAAAGACTAAACCATAAAGGTTGTGCTATGACACTGTGAAGGGGTTACTGCACACTAGTAGAGGTAGAGGGAGGATTTGAACCAGGCAACAGCACCTGTTTTGGTTTGGGTTTTTTTTAACTTTTTTCCCCATATGTAGTGGTGCTTTGGGTTTGTTTGTTTGTTTTTAAAGGAAATGTCCTAATTATTGACAATTTTCCAAGGAAGAACTAGTGGCAAAGTTCAGACTAGTCAGGATTCCTCTTTCTCTTTCAGCAGAGGTTCTTGAAGGTGAGCACAAGGCAAGCTCAAGCAATCAAGTGATATCTATTTAACTGGCTTTATATTTGAGGTATTTTTTTCTCTCTCCCCACTTTGGAAAGTGTGATTTTCAATTAAAAATTGCCTTGCCAACTTTCTAAGCAACTAAAGTTGCAGCAATATTGGTCAGCAGGTTTTAAAAATCTTTATATTGGTAGAGAAATTAATTTCAGTGTTGCACGCAACCTTTTACAAATGCTTCATTTTGTGTGAGGAATATTTCACACTTGCATTCTCTTGCTCTTTTTTTTTGGGGGGGGGGGCACCCTATCTCTTTTCAAAATCACTAGTATTTCCTTGGGACACAGGTAGATCAAGCACTATGTAAAGAGGAAACAAATAATGCTTTTCTGCTATCCTCCACATTTTCATTATTTTCAGATTCACTTTTGTGCATCATTTAAAAGAACTGTACTTTTTATACATCCATATACAAAGAAATGGAAAAGTTGAACGGAATCCTGTGGTGGTGTAGCCCCTTTTCCCATTTATTTGAAAGGAAGCAGAAAGCTACAGTTTTGTCAAAACACTATATTAAACTCATAAGCAGTTTCAAACAATCGATGCAAGCCAATTAAATGTGACCCCACATTTCTGGACTAACAAGCAGAGAGTTACATTTAAATTGAAAATTTATTCAGCAAAGACATAAATCCCTCTTCAATGTGGTCTATAAAATTAACCAAGTACAGTATGTCCTATACAGATTAGCAGTTCCCTCTCTGTAGGGGTATAAAAAATACAATCATCAGGCAGTTTAAAGCTCTGAAGCGTGCCTCTCCAAAACAAAAATTGGCAAAATGGCACGTGACATGCTAGGTGATCATTCAGAATCTCTCTAGGTGGCATGGACAGCGACTGTGTGCTGCATCTCTCATTTCCTTTGCCACCTCGAGATGTTAACCCTCTTTTACAACATTGGATATTGGTTTCTAGGCTCAGTTACAATTGGAACACAGACAGCATGGAAGACAAGCATGCTACAGGCATGCAGAAAACAATCGGTAGTACTCACATGATAGAAGTCCTCAGACTTCTGTTGTGTGCTATTCAGTGATTTTCTTAAGAGTACAGTGAACTTTATGTGATATCTGCTTGAAGCTCCTTTTACAGTCACTAGATTTGTTGGTCCCACTAGAGATGGCATTTAGTCTGTTAATGTAAGTCATCTTAAACATATCTAGGTCTTCCCCCTCACAGCAAGAGTCTAAAATCAGTTGCAGATAGCGCAAGGTGTCTGGCCACGGTTCTAAAGCTACTAAGCAACATGCCGTTCCCTAATTTGGGATAAGTTATTTGCCACAGCTGGTGAGTAAGTATTCCTGATTTGTGAGATGATAGCACAGTCATGAGGCTTGTCCTGCTAAAGAAGTGTTGGTTTATACATGGCCTTAAAGTAGAAGTCACTACATTCCATATGTTTCATGTCAGCATCCTTGCTGTCTAACCTGTTGGTAAATTCTCCAAGCAACAGTCAAAAAGAGCTGGGCTGCTATCACAAAACATTTCTACAGAGATCTGAGGCTCTGATCCAGCACACCAGTAACGTACAAAAACTCTTCAAATGATTTAATGATGCTTATATATGGCCCAGTTTCTTTGACTAAGACCATTAGGGGAAAACTCTGCAATGTCTGCCCTGTTCAGAGATCAATATTTAGAATACCTCCTATCACTACTGCAGAGAGATGAAATTGAGGCATGTCATCCTGACTGGGCTCTAAATGTAGATTTTTCCACATCAAAGGTATATAATCAATTCAGGTGTTTCATCCAGAGAATTTTATTTGGCAAAAACTGTGGATAGCAGACTTCCTAACATCCCCAGTTACTCAGGCATAGAAACAAACAAGAATATTTTTGCTGGTTTGTATCAATAGCTCCTTCTCTCAAAAAAAAAACAAAAACAAAAACAAAAGAATGAGGTAATTCACATGTTCCAGCTTTAGTCACCTAATTGAGGAACCTGGTGATCCTGTGCACCCAGTAAAATTTGTGATTAGTCAAGGTTTCTTGGTTTCTTTTGGGAAAATCAACAGACTACAGAGTTTACTCCTCTATGTGCCTTCCCAGAAGTTCTTGGGGAGTCATTATAAAATGCTGGAAAGCATAAAATAAAATTTAGCTATGTTTACATTTTTACTCATACTCACCAAATACCATGGCTGACATTGCACTTCAAGTCTGCCAGATCACTTTCAGTTTGGCTTGAATTAATCTGTTTGATGAAAACAATCATCTCAGTGTTCCTATCATGTTCTTACTTTTTTTTTCCCCTTCTCTTTGCTCATGACCTCCTACCCTGAAAAAAAAATAAAATTGTGGGTTTTTTTTTAATGTTACAATTTCCTTGTGTAGAAAGCTACACAAGCTTTTGCCTAGAAATACAGAAATACTTTTAATTCAAGCATATTGCCTGGAAAAAAAAAAAATCAACTGAGTTGTCCTTAGAGTCAAAACCTAAATATGGTTTTGACAGTATAACTTTTAAAATTTACATTTTAAAATACTCCTGTGCACACAATTCTTTTAACAGCAAGTGAAATTTAAGAGTAACAATGCTTTGGTTTAGTTATTTAATTTTTTTTTTTTTAAAGAACAACTAGCTGCTGGAGGCATATAACTTCACCTGCTTTCAGTTGAATCTTTTTCTATTTGTACCTGTGTGCTTTTGACTTCCCAGTGAAGAAGTTGACAGTCAGTATTTAAAAAACATCACCACCACCCCCCCAACACACACATCAAAACACAATAAATACTACTTTGATATATGTAGTTCACTTAAGCCTATACATTTTGATCAACACATCACATAATTTTTCTCTAATTTTGTTCATCAGAGTCATTCCTATTTCAAATGTTAATTTGTTTCTTTTTTAGACTCGGAGAGAATGTAGCAGTAGAAGTGAAGTACGTGCTTGGTTACCTCAACATCTGCAGCTTTACATGATACATAGGATTTTATGTAATGGTATTTTCCTGTTGTGAAGGCACCTTTCTTGTTGTGTTGCTAGCTATTAGTGATGGTAAGTACACTGCAAATTAAAAAATGATGGTTAAAATAGCAGAGAAAGAAAAATGCTACCTAAGAGCAGATCTGAATATAAAAGTTTGGTATAACATCAAGATACCACTTGCTAGTTACTCTGCAGCTACAGTTGTACTAGTCTTAGGGATTAATCAAGATGGGCTTTAAAAAGAGTCATCACATCGTGTTCTTCGTTGTTTTTTATGTAGGCCTAGATGTGCCTTTATTGGATACTTTGTGGCTGATAACACAGATTCTAATGCTTAAAATGGGAGGGAGGGGTGGTGTTCATAGGGAAAAAAAAAGAAATCCACAATGGTAAGAGAAAAGAAAGGAAAAACTATGCAGTGGCTACCTGGGAAGAGAAGAAGCAGTCTTCCAGGTGGATGTCCCCCTTTTGATGTTCTCTGCAGTGCAACACATGTTCCTGTGTGATATTTCTTTTCACAGTAACTCTACAGTCTCTGCCAGAATCTATTCACATACCACTCTGAGGAAGTGCAGGTGTTTTATGCTAGTTTGCTGTTCAGTTCCTTGCACCTCCCTGTGTAAATTAAGAGTAGAAAAATCAGAGGAAACAAGGAGTGACTTACACTGGTAACAATTGCTTCCCCTGAGAATATGCCATAGCAATACTATTAGGCTTTGCTTGAAACAATATTGGAGTCTGCGAGTGAAAAATGCCACAACTTCTTGTGACTTTGGTGAGAAATTTTTTAGCTTAAAGAGCAACAGTAAATTCTCTGGACATTCTGGAAATCTGATCCTTCCCTCCCCTTCCTTTGTCTCTCATTCTCTCTCCCCCTTTCTCTCTAGAACACACAATTTAATTGCAAAGGATAGATAAATGAAGAAGATCATATGTTGTGCAATGCTTTTCCTGCAAGAGAAGTTAGAGAATTATGACTTCGATCCTGCAGTCAGCTTTGGCAGCATCAAATTCTAGCTAGCACATGGGTGGGCAATAATACAAAACCACAGAAATGGAAAATAGATTTGGTTTAGACTCTTCTTTAAAAAGCCCAGCACTTTCCTGGGCAGACATTTTCCTTAGTCAATTCATTCTAAGTCTGAGGAAAAGGCATCAATAAAAAGGACTGTGTTGTCTCTCTTCAGGTATGCTGGACAATCAAACACTGATTGCCCATCTCGATCAGTGCTATTGATTCATTCACCATTTTTCCAGACTTAGTGGACTGAGACATAAATAGCTAAATATGCTCTGGTTCTGACAGAGATGTGAAATAAACTTGGGCTTTGTTTTGTTGTCTTTCCAGAATTATGATCTTCCAATATTACAAGGAGTTAACATATTTATCTTTAATTTTCTTTTAATATATCATTTTAAAAAAATTATCCTAAGGAAGCGATGAAAGACTCCTGGTACAGGAACTTTGGAGATCAGTCTATGAATTCAGGAAACAGTTTTTTATTGTATTCTTGTTACAGAATAGATGGTGATGTTTTCATTTTCTTTTCCTCTCATTATTTTCACTTGTACCCATCTTTTCTACAGAATTTTCTTAGCTAATATTCTGTTTTCTTGTTTCTACATATCATATTGATTTTCTTATTCATCAAAACTCTGTCTCGAGCTGTGATTCAAATACTTACATGTGACCCAGCAGGTGGGTATAGTGGAAGCAGCCTCAACTGGACTATAGGATTACTCTGTTCACCCTCAAGAAAGTGAGAGGAAAGCCAAACCCCAAACAAACAGACAAAACTCCCACAAACATGTGAAGACTGTTCCAGGGCTTTAGCATTTGACTGATTATAAAAAAAAAAAAAAAAATTAAAAAAAAAATCTCAACTACTTCTGCTGCTTTTAATAGGGAATGAGAGAATACTTAGTTCATAGATAAAGAACGCTATACACCTAAGATTGTTACTGACAATATGGTTTATGAAAAGCTATACTGAACCTCACATAACATCTTAACTGGTAACAGAAAAAAATAAATATGCAGCATCTCATGCTAACTAGCAACCACTTAAAAAATGTTAACAAATTAATTTTCATAGTACAGCTGCTATAAATATCTACTTTACACTGATCAAAATATATTCTGGGGAAGATACCCTTTAAATGAAATTTATCTTCCAAATTAATGTAAAACTAGCTTTTTTCTTTCTTTTTTTTTCTCTTCTCCTTTTAAGCTTTAGTTCAGTTGTATTAATAATCCTATTCATTTTCCATTCCTAAAATTTTCAGTGCTTGTGGTAAAGCTGAATAGGCACTCAAACCTCTATACCATTAAACTAACTTCATATTTCTTTTATCTGGTCAATGACGTTAATGTCAGCAAAGAGGACACCTACATTAAGAGTTGTTTGTTTACTTTTAGTATTACAGAGATCCAAGATAAAGTCATTATTCTTGCACTTAGTTATGTGCGTGCTCAATAGCACCAGCATACTCTTACCTTGACATATAATTACTAAAATTATCTCAGATCACAGAGGAAGCATGAAATAAACAATGCAACATCCCAACTCATGTAGGACAATCATACAAAAGTAGGGCCTTTTAAGAACACTTTTAGCACAATTTCTGTGTACGCCAACATGCAAAACAAAGCCATTGAGAAAAAATAATTATACTGGTAACCCTCAGACAGGAAAAGGACTGAATCAAGCCATTTTCTGACCAGCATTTCCTTAAGTATGTTGGTGGCATTCCTTCCAGTAATGTTTCTGTTGTAGTGCCTGGACAACTGCAGTTTTAAGTAATGGCAGCGTCTGCCCATATGATTTAGCGGATATGTTCTAGTTTTACATCTTTGAGAATGTCTGATGTCAGAATGTAAACAGAGTAACTTTTGGTAAGAGGCATGAATTAAAATGAAAGACTACGAACCAGGAATATTGAGTAACTGATAATTACACTCTTTGTCTTTGTCTGAACACTGCTAAATCCAAAGTAATTATATTAATTTTGATTAACCATGCTAAATTATCTTTCCCATATGTGAATAACTGGTTTTGCTTTGAGAAGCCTCTAACAGATGGCTACTGTTATCACCTAATACTGAAGTAGTAATGTAAGTACATTCTCAAGAAGGCTTTGTTCCTATGGCAGACTAAATGGGGAATGATGACATGGTTACTTAATTAAAATTTGTTTGTTGCTCTTATAATGGCAACTAGCGGCTCTTCAGATGGAGCTTCAGGGTGCTGGGGAAAGGAGGCAGACAATCTCTGACCTAGTCCTGATCTCCTCTGGATGGTCTGTGTATCTCCAGGACTTCCTGTCTTGGCAGGAGACTTTCAGGTGTAGGTAGAATGTCTTGAGGTGTGCAGTCTCAGCATGATGTCACACTGGCTATGCAGGTCCAACATGTGGAGGCATTTAGAGCCTGCTTCTGAAATTCAAGTTTCCAGGTACATCAGGGCTAAGCTGGTCTGAAGCACAAGGCAGAGTACATTGTCTGAGTAGAGGAGAACATAGAACAGAAGCAGGACACAGTGAGGCAGAGGCAGCACAGCTGCTTGCAACTCAGCTCAATTTTCATTATTTGATTGAGTTTAATGGCTGCTTTGGCCACAGAGATTCACCAATAAAAATGGCATTTGCAAAACTGACCATATTAGGTGAAACCAGGGCTTGCTGACCCTTATTTGGGCAAGACACTAACAAGTACCTAAACACCTGTGGGTATCTGTTTATCACTTTGGGAGGGGGCTTAATGGCCCAAGCCTTTGTTTTCCTCCTGCCCTCGCTTCCCCAACAGCAGAAGGGTGGGGCAAGCCAGGACATCTAATAGGCCTATTAGCCTTCAGCTACAGCCTGTAACACGAGTCAAGAAATTTTAGCATGAGATTTATGCTCCTGTCTGTCGGGTGCACTAATAATTTGAATGTCTTTTAACACTTACATCTGCTTCCTTTTTTTTTAAAAGAACAGAGACAGCTGTTACAGGCAACAAAGAATTCTGATGTATGCAGATAGTTAGGATTTATGCTTTATTTTGGTGCAAGAGTGAACAGAACACTAAGAGCCTCAGATAGAAATATCCAGGCACATTAAAAGCATTCTTGGAAAGAAACGTTTATCTGAGTGAACTTAACTGACTCCAGAGAAAAGGTATAATTATGTTTTGAAGAACTGTATTATAACCTCACTGATTGCTATATTATAGTTATGACATAAAAGCTAAAACATTTTTCCCCCCGATATTCACTTTCTTTCAACCTCTGAATGTAGCCTGCCTACACTTGACAATACAGCTCTGCTAAGAAAGTCGAAGATGTGCAACAAACATTTATCTGAAAATGCTTTTGCATAATGTATATTCTAATATTTACTTGGTACCTCAAATCTTGAATTCTTCAACAACTGCAAAATTGTTCATATGCTTCTAGATAGGTGTGTACTCCTGTGCACAACACTGTGATTTTGGGTCACAAAACAATGTTATGAAAATAGATGTATTGACCATTTGCCTACCTACTAAATGTTAGCATTGTATTATTTATTTAGATATAGTTCCTTATTTAGTAACATCTAGTGTAACAAACATACTAGGCAAATTATGTAATTTCTATTCTTCAACTTCCCCAAAGTAGGTCTCAGGGCACATATTGGCTCTACACAAGGTGGGCTTTGATGATAACTATTTAATTTTCTTTTACTTTTCTCTTATCCCCATTGAAAAGATTGGAAAGCTAACCATTAAAAAACCACGTACCTCAGCAGCTGCATTTTAACACAGTGATTCAAAATATGGGTAGCATCTTCACAGTAAGAATAAGTTGACTTAAAATATAAACTTGTGTGTGTGTCCACCCAACTCAGAACTTCAAAAGTGGGATTTATGTAGGTAAAAATTGAATATTCACTCCATAGCTCACCCTAGTTTCCAAGATTAAAAACAAAACAAAACACTGGCTTTTTTTTTTTTTTTTTTTTTTTTTTTTAAATATCTAAGAGTACAGAACAATCAGCAGAGAGTCCAGAATATTGAACTACACATAGAAGATAATGATCTTCTGCAGCACCTACCAAACATTCTCAGAAGGAATGGAAAGTAATGAAATGGCATAAATGGGTGATCTTGGTAAAGAAATTCTTCTACTGCATGTGTTTGCTGTGCAATTTCTAACTTTAAAAATTACAGGGAGAACGGAGGGAGAAAGCAAAAAAGAGAAAGCATAGCTGCCATTTGGCCAGCTGGCAATTTATAATGTCAACAGCTAAGCATGGAACAGAGCATTTGCACCAGCATGGTACATAAGATTTGTCTTCTGCTCCTCTTTTAATATATCTCAGTATCTGACAGTCAGAAGTTAATAATCAGTTAGCAAAATGGTTTATAGATAAGAGACTTGTGCAAGACTTGCACATACAAGATATCTACTGAGCAACATTTAATTACCCCATCTATTAGAATTATGTGCTTTGAATAAAGCATTTGTTTTACACGAGTGATTAATTTTCCCTTTATTCAGCTGTCTCTCTCCCAAACACCAGATCAGACTGTTCTTACCTCTCTTGTAGTTCTCATAGTATTTATAGAAATGGTGTGCTCTGCCATTGAAATTTGTTTCTTCCTATCTCTTCTCTTTTCCTTATTCTATTACTGTAATTTTTAATCCATTTTTCCCCCCTTCCTTTAACCTTCCTCCAGATTTTTACCAGTGCCTACGTATTTTTCTCTGCTCTTCCCTTTCCCATGCTCTTTTACTTTCAATCCCCTGTCTTATATTCCCCCATCTAATTTCCTTTTACCCTCTGTAGCGGGGTTTGTAAATCATATAGTAAACAAAGCTGTTAGTGTCCTCCTCCAGGTCTTCATGAAAGGCAATCTTGGGCTCTGAACCATCTGTCCCAGAAAGCCACAAGACATTCTTTGCAAGGCCTTTGTTTTGATTCTGGGACATGCTCCCCTGGACTTAATTTGAGGGATGCATTCTCCCCACACTTTCCAGGCATGAATGTATATTTCATCCTCTGCATGCAATGCAAGCTTTGCTGCTTCCATCTCAGGCTAGTTATACCTTGAAAACATTTCTTCCTAACACTGCTTGCCTTTTCTAATTAATGTTTTAGATGTGTTTCCATCTTCCCAGTGCTTATTGCTTTTGCTTAATGCTTCTATCCCTGTCACTCCATTTGTTCTAAGGTAAGTAACTGTGTCCTCCTCATGAAGTGAAAAAATCTTCCTATTGCCCTTCAACTGTTTGCCCTGCTTACAATTTTCATCGAAAGTTTCTATTAATCTTTCCTTCCCCATCAGCTTTCCTTTCAAAATGACTCCATTATAATGTCTGTTGGTGTTAGATCAGCCCTACCTACCTTTGAAACCCTGTGCTAAAATCCTCCCTCATTGAAGTTTCATCTATTTTTGTCTAAACCTGGAATTTCCTAAATCTGTCATATTTACCTCTTGCTGACTGCTTAGGCCTTTTACTCATTACTCTTCTAGCTCCCTAGCTAGATCCTAGGCTTTACATCTTTATTCATAACATTTCACGCTTTGAATAATTCCCTGCATTCTGCAGAACACTAATTCCTTCTTACAAACTCAACTCTACCTTTTCTACCAAAAATATTGGTGCTTTCAGCACCAATGATTATCATGCCCTCTTTTCACTGCCATTCTTTGTATGTCTGTTAAGATCTCTAGCAAGACGATGTTGAATGCCTTGCTAAGTGACAGTAATTTCTGTCCTACAACTGCCAGTTAGAAGAGACATATAGAAATCACTGATAAGTTGCTCATGGTCATCTGTGTGGTCTGTAATTAGTCAGTCAAAAAGGAAAATGTCCATTTGAGGGGCATTTGTGACACAATTTTATATAATTGTGTTTTGGAGATGATGTCTTTTGTTACATAGGGTTACATCCGGTACAGAAATCAAAGTAACTTTGTATCTCTAGATTTATGTGAGGTGAGTAGCTGATTTATAGATGGATAAAAGCTGCATGTTAAAATGTAACATGATTTTAAGATTAAGAAAAAAAAACCCCAACAAAACCCAACAACAACAAACCCACAAAAACCCAAACAGCAACAAAAACAACTCCAAAACCTGGAAGTTCCTAAAAGCTCAGAGTTTTAAAGGAAAACCAACTGCAACTGAGCAAATCTGTAGTTGCCACTTCCTTTACTGCATGAAGCTGTCAAACCTTATGTTGCTTTCAATGAAAAAAAAAATCTGACAGAAAACAGCATCACATAACCTCACTGGATTTACTTCCCCCCTCCCACCCACCCAATACCAGTGCTAACTTTTGTACCAAGGCTTTATAGGAAAAAGTCCACAGCACAGACCCATCAGCTTCAGAGTTCTCCTGTCTTTTCTATCAACAGTTTTAGCATTTTAGAACATATCAACAAGTTACGTTGACCAATTTGTTCACAGAAGCACAAAAGAAACCCATGTCAAATTACAGGCATGATATAAGCTACAGTTAATAAATTCATATTGAGTTTGGCTGAAATGAAGGCTATTCTATCCAAAAGCAATAGAATGAAGTTCTTTGCTCAGTAAATTCAAATGCAGAATAATTGTGTTAGGTTTTGTTTGTTTGTTTGTTTTACCCCCAATCTTTAACTGTGTGACTTTAGATAATTAAAAAAGAAAAGTTTAACCTGGTGAACTCAGTGATATTGCAGTTGATTTTAGTTTGTATACACTTTGTTTAAAAGCAAAAGAGGAACACAGTTTCCCTTGAAAGCTGTAAATGAAACTGACATGGTTCTTCAGAGAGATTATTTCTAGTATGGCAGGAAAATATTTATAATGGTGATGTTTAGAGTTCTTGTGCAGTGAGTGCCATCCTGTATTATTCAGATTGTGTTACACAGAAAAGCTATGAGGGTGGTCACGAGAAGGGAAAATTCCTTCAGGAGAAAAAAGGTAAAAGGAACCTAAGGCAAAAAGTGGCTGGAGCTACTTTCTGAAAACACTTGGTGCAGGTGCAGAGAGTGGACATCCTCATGAAACACCAGGAATGTGGAAAAGATCTGTTTATGATAACAGACCACATCAGCTTGCAAATACATGGTTAATAAGTGGTATCAAAAGTTTAAATAGAAAGAATCCAGTGTTACACTTTGAAAGGCATCAAACCATTGCTGCATGGAGTCTGTGCAACAGCTTTCAAAGCAAGTATGAATACAAAAAACAGTGTGGTTTTAAGATGAAAACTGTTGGCTGTGGGATAGATTTTATGATACAATTATCTGTGCCGGCAGGTATCTTGGCAAATAACCAAAAGGCTTATTTCCTGATCAGTGGGCCCAAAAATCACAGATTTGTAACACATTATAAATACTTATGAAACATTTAGTTATCTTCTTTTTTTTTTTTTTTTTTTTTTTTTTAAAGGGTTTTCCTTTTAGGCTTTCTTTTGATGTGTGGTATTATAGCACCAGAAAATAAAACAAAAAACATCCTATACAACACATGAGGTTTCAGGGTTAAGGAGACATGGAGCTTTAGACAGTCTGTCTTTTGGACATTTCTGCTTAATGGTATCTCCTTTGGACTGCTTATATAGTATAGAAACATAGTGGACTAGTTAACAGACATGATATGCAAATTCAAACAGCATTAGATACAGGAATGCAGGAACAGTAGATAGCTACTGATGGCAATAGCTACTACATTCAATCAGCAAGAACTACAGGCTACTTTTATTATCACCAGAACAAATACAACAGCACAATATTTAAAATAGTAAAAAGAAACCCTAAAGAATTTTTTAAAGCTGGCCTTCAGCTACAGAGCATTATTTTTTTCTTTTCTTTTGGGATACACCTACTGACTTTCATGAGGTTTTGAGATCACAAGCAGAGTTAATTTTCTTCTGACATTCCCTAATTATGAATAAAAAATAAATTCCCCAAGAGGCTTCTCTTAAAATTTCACCAAAATCTGAAGGCGGAGGGGAGGTTGCCTTCATGACTCATTGCCTGAACCAGGTGACTTGTTACAGACACTGTTGAAACTGTTATACACTAACAATTCTGTGGATGTCAACTCTTTGGGAGCTTTTGTACTCAGAGTAAAAAAAAAAAACCACAATTCCGACTGGAAGACAAGACACACCATTCGGCCTCTGACTACCAAGTGAAAAGGGGTTGAATATTTACAGCAGAATAAATGACAGACTCGGTGACAGCAAAACCAAGCTAGTAGTTTCTTATTATATCAAAGTTCTTTAAAGGTATTTCTCATAAATGGATTAATTTATTATTCTCAGTTTTCTATAATGTGCATTTCAAGACTTAGGTGCAGTACTTACTGCAATGTAGATACATCTGCAGGATTACCAGGGCATTTCAGATCATTTTGGAAGCAATTCTGATCAGATCAGGTCAGCTAGCAACTCTATGAAGCCTCATTATAAACATAACTTGAAAAGTTAAGATGAGCATGGCAGAGGAATCTCTTCTATGTATTTTTCATGTGTAACCTGCATATTGAGAGATATTGAGAGAATCATAGAATGGTAAGGTTGGAAGGGACCTCAAGGATCATCTAGTTCCAACCCCCTGCCATAGGCAGGGACACCTCCCACTAGTACAGGTTACTCAAGGCCTCATCCAGTCTGGCCTTGAACACCTCCAGGGAGGGAGCAGCCACAACCTCCCTGGGCAACCTGTTTCAGTGTCTCACCACTCTCACTGTAAAGAACTTCCTCCTAACATCCAGTCTAAATCTCCTCTCTGCCAGTTTAAACCCATTGCCCCTTGTCCTGTCATTGCAAGACCTTGTCAATAGTCCCTCCCCAGCCTTCCTGTAGGCTCCCTTCAGATACTGGAAGGCTACTCTAAGGTCTCCTCGAAGCCTTCTCTTCTCCACGCTGAAGAGCCCCAACTCCCTCAGCCTGTCTGCATAGCAGAGCTGCTGCAGCCCTCTGATCATCTTCATGGCCCTCCTCTGGACCTGCTCCAAGACTTCCATGTCCTTCCTGTCCATAAAGAATCTGTTACTTAAAACTGCAAGACTTTCCAAGCATGATTTCATAGATGAATGCATGGAAATAAAAGAAGTTTTATTTTCTCTTTTTGATGTCTAGTATGTCCCTACATGTATCAAAAAGCACCCCAGGATGTAAAAGAAAATAAAACAACCCCCTCCATAATCACTTAACCATGCTGGTAACACTGCTAAGAGTGTTGTGTTAAGGCTGCCTCGTTTGGGTACTGATTTTAGATAAATAGATATTGAAGTAACTTTGTATTATTAGCTGTGCCTGATAGTATTTCATGATAATAACTCAGAGCTGAATCCATTTCCCTTCTGCATATCTAAGCCTGTTTAAGAATATAAATTTATATACATAGACTAACAGGATTTTAAAATGGATTTTTATCTAAAAATTTATGAACCTCTGTTCTAATATGCCTTGACTTTGATGGTTTTGGAACTAGAATGATTAGTGCATTTCTCTCTATTCATTGACAGGCTGTGATTTTAATAAATCTTACTTTCTTTTGTAGAGACTTAGAACTTCTGTTCATCTCTTTTAACATAATTCATTGAAAAATCAAGTTAAACACAGAATAAAATCAAATTGCACTTTTCCCTCATGATAGCAGAATATTATTTTTAAAAATGACTGAGAAGTTAACATGCAGGAGTCATCATTTAGAACACCTGTGAGCAGTTTATCAATTCTATTTGAGGGTATTAAACCGTTAAAATACTGAATATATTATTTATTAATCCATATCAATCTAACCATTTGTCCTATCTCTTTCAGACCAGGCAAAGAGAAAAAGATCAGTGAGGCTCCAGCATTCATCTGAAGGATACATGTGAACAACAGAATGGTTAGGGTTAGGGAGACTTATCCAGCCTTCTCTGACTTAAACTATGATATTTCCCTGGCAAGAGGACATCTATCAATTCAGAATGTTGAGGCTTATTATTTCAAGGCTCTCAAATGATGAGATACTTAGGGAGGTGTTAGTTTCAAGTGC
The DNA here is from genome assembly GCA_013396675.1 of Eubucco bourcierii. NCBI lineage: Eukaryota > Metazoa > Chordata > Aves > Piciformes > Ramphastidae > Eubucco > Eubucco bourcierii. Next base: position 31,444 of record VWZE01021530.1, read on the forward strand.
TCAGGGAGGGAATGGAAGAGTGAGGCACAATCTTCACAATAGAAATCTGTAAAACCAAGCAGGAGATTGAGGGACCACTGCAGAAAGAGAAAGGAGTCTCTGCGGGCTCACAGGTGGGAGAGGTAGCTCTGTCTGACTGACCTGTCTCAAATGATTCAGACTGATAAGGGAAATGATGCAGGGAATATATGTAGATTTTTGGTTTCATTTGGTTAGAGTTTATTTGTTGGGTTTGGGTTTTTGTTTTGGTTTGGGTTTTTTTTTAAGCTTATGAGTAGGGAGTTTATTTATTGCCTCAAGAGTTACCCATATACCTTTCACAAATAAATAAAAATATTAAATTATCCTCAAGGCCTATCAATGAATCATTTATATGCTTTGATCTTGATATGTCCTTTTACAAACCCTGAGTGCCCAGGGTGGTAGCATTGGGAAATGCAATACTTGGGATACTGTCAGCAGTGATCTTTAGGTGAACCAGTAATGTCCAGGAATAGAAGGAATTCCATGTTCAGGATACATACCTCAACAAATAATGCTTACTGGTGATGGAGCTCAGCCTGTACTTTAAAGCCATGTTATTACTTTTGCTCTTTTTAAAATACCCTCACCACTGTGCAATGGTAGTTGCAAGAGAAAACTAAAGACACATAATTTTAAGATAAAATATTTGGGACATTTTCTTTCTCAGTTGTTTTTAGTACTTTACTAAGGTTCTGCTCCCCCAAAATGTCAGTATTCTGCCTTACAGTTATTTACCAGATATGCAATCACAGAATGTCTCAAGCTGGAGGAGACCCATAGGGATGATGAGTCCAACTACCTGCTCATCGCAGGGCTACCTAAAATGAAACTCTATGATTAAGAATGTCATCCAGACAGAACAGGCTTGGTGCCATGACTGTTTCCCTGGGGATCCTGTCCTATTGACCAACCACCCTTTCAATGAAGAGCCTTTCCCTAATATCCAGTTTAAACATCTCTGACACAGTTTCATACCGTTTCCTCATGTTTTGTCACTAGTCACCAGAGCAAGGACATCAGCACCTGCCCATCTGCTGAAGGGCACATCACACACTGAATACCAGTTTGGTGTTACACTTTTAATACCTTTGATTTCTTCCACTACTGAGAGTTAAAGTATTCAGTAGTCACACACAGAACCAAATCAAACAAACAAAAAACCCCAAACTAGTAGCAAACTGATTTAAAATTAAGCCTGATTTTTGTCGTTTCACTTCCAGTTTCTGTAGTCTCAAATCACCCTCACTTTCCATTTCACACTTTTCACTCAACACTTAAAAGATTCGTTAAAAATATCATGAGATTCAACAAAAGCAGAAAACTGGATGTCCCAGTCTCCTGAAAAGAATTGCAGTTGCAGAATGTCTGAGACAGAAAATCTTTTATGGACATAAAAGATTAGAGTTTAGTCAGGTTTTTTAATCTTTTTAGGATAGATCGGAACTGAAAAGAGGGGGAAAACTATACTCTTGTGATATAAAAGACAAGTGGATTTCAGTCCCAAAGAAAATAAGAATGAAGCAGGACAAAGGCTTTACTTCCTTTATGCCAACCCACTCAGCCAACTACAGAATGTCTTGTTCTAAGGAACAGAAAAACCTGTGCAACCTCATAAGAATAGGGAAGTTCAAGTGTATACTTCTTGAGGTGAATCTCTGCACACCTAATGTCTAAGATGCAGATTTGTAATTTTTATTTTTTTCCTCTACAGAAATTTCTTGGAAGTTCTTTCACAGTGTGGAAGCAATTGGCTAGCATGAAGAATAAAAAAAAAAAAATCCAGCACAATTGTAATCAGATTTTTGATCTTTAAATTATAATCCAGATCTATGTAGAAAACAAATAAAAAATGGGTACAATGTTTATTGCATGACAAAAGAAAATACTTCTTGACAGGGTGAGGGTAGTGGACATTTTCAGGCAGTATGCAGATGCATATTACTTATTTGAGGTGCAAGCATGGAACATGGAACAGAATGCATTTCTCATAAGATTTATAATTGCTTTGTATGATTTCCAGTTGAGTCAAAGTGGAAACCCAGTCTGGAGAAAGCAATTTAGATTATCTTGTATTGAAAAAGAAGCTTAGTGAAGCATTGCCCAAAAAACAATCCCAAACAATTAAGAGGGTAAGGAATGAAAGAAAAGCACAGTAAGTCCACAAGTCCTGTGTATGTTGTAGAAAGAAAGAGAAGACACAGATTTGAGCAAAAACTTCTGCAAGGCTGGTTGTTCTACAATATCTCTTACAGTATTTTTAATTTGGCAGTAACTAGATGATCTGCAGCAACAAACGAAACTTAATATTACTTGAGTATTACTTTGGAGATGCCACATTTGAAATAGAAAAGACACCTCAGACAAACAACAAACATATACACTATTCTGTGCATGTGAAGACATTGTTAAGGCCAGTTAACAAGTGCATAACCAACCAATGAGTCATTTGCCTGGTGAGCAGGATGGCTTCACTCTGTTGCAGAACTGACCTTCCTTGCTGCTGCAGAAAGTGCCCAGTTACGTTTAACAATGACATGTGTTTGCCTTACTGATTTTGTAACATACCCATCACTGGCTGTTTGCTGGATTTGATAGTTTTATTGTAAACAGCACTTCCCTCTTGTACAGCTAGGGATCAAGCTGTTTTCTTGACCCATGCCATTTGTTGAGCAGTGCTTCGTAAAATAGACTGATATACAATGGCATGTCAAAATATGCTGGGCAGAGTGTGATTTGCTAGGAGAACCAAATCCTTTTGAAGGTGCCTTTTTTCCAGTAAACTCTGAATAATTGCCGAAATAGACAAAACCAGCATAATAATGCCTCCAGTTCAAGAATGAGAGGGAGCTAAATAAAAGGAATTACACATCATACTCTTTTTGGAGAAACTATGTTAATAATTGTAATTACAACTCTGTGTTGTTGAACAATGCATAATACTGTGTAGAAACTATGTTGCTAACAAATGATCACAGTAAGAGTGTGACATATTCAAGTGGAAAGAAATGGTTTCTTTTCACAACACAAAATAAGCAACAGATACAAGAACTAAATTTTCAGTCTTAAACGAGTGAACTGTGTAGTATGTAGAGGTGGCAGTAAAATCTGGAACATTATTCAGAGAAGTGGGACATTAACACCATATATATATATATGCATACACACACACATGTGTATATATCTATATACACACACTCACAGCCTTCTCTCTTAGAGAAAAAAGTAGGTGAGGTGCAACAATATCAAATCTCTGCCAAATACAACAGAAAAGCAACACCATTAACTATAAAAGATACCTCAAACTTGACCTTAACATTTTCAAGGTAAAGTAGGCTAAAACTGCATATACATTTTCCCAGGAAGAACTGTTCTATGTTAAACCTCATAAAATTGTTTTGAAGCAAAACAGATGACAGGACTTTCATGGTTTAAGATTCTTGAAAATGTACTGGTGTTGCTCTGAGATGTTTGACAGAGTACAGGAAAGCATACTGCCCTCTTAATCCATTGAAGAATGGAAAGTTTTCAAGCAAAGACATTAAATGCAAGAGTTCTGAAAGGGTTACTTTAATTATTAAATCACCAACCACACAAAATTATTAATGGTAACATTAAATTGCCTGAACTTCATTATCAGATTCAGTATATTCAGTGTGAAAGTTAGAATTAAGTAGTTTGAGAAAACATTATTCTGTGATGACTGATTATTAGCAAACAGTTTGAAGTAATAACTCTTCATTGTTAGCTTCACCATGGGAGGAATATAATTTCAAGAAAGGGGGAAGTCTCATGAAACTTTCACTTAAAGCAGAACTGGAGGTGAAGTTTGAAGTATATGAGGTTTTCTTTTTTCAAAAACCTGGGTTAGGTTAAAAAATGTCATTTTAACCTGAAGGATTTTGAGCAGTTGAGAGTGAATATTTTTAATTAATCAAATAATTGTAATTTTGTAATTCAATGAAATTAAGCATGTTCCCATTTGGTTAAAATTAAGTTGGAAGCTTTTTATTTCAGTCATAATCATCCCAGGAAGATAGAGCACATAATACTCCACATTTCCCTTCAGCCAGGATTTGAAAAATTACTGTTGATTTGGTAGAAATTTCTATATGAAAGTAAGGATTTTACGTAAAGAGGAGACAGAGATTGTCACCCTAATCCCATTCACCACTGCAGTGAACATTGTTTATGCTGTCTGCTGAGCATCAGCACACTGCTGATGGACTCCAATATAAGCTCAGTAAGGTCTGTTACTAATATTCCCAAAGCAGTAGGAATCTGTTCAGATAAGAGGTCTCAATAAAGCACTGTAGAATTGCTTCTTACACCTCTAACCAGAAAAAAAAATTGAGCTAAGAGAAATTCCTGGAAAAGTTATTCCTACACAGGAAAACATTGCTTGTTGCAACCTCTGTGCTGCAAGCATACCCTTCTGTGTTCTCATTATTCACAGACTTACTTGGAAAATCTAGATGAAAAGTTCATTAATACTGAACTACTACCAAGTCTGCATAAAGTAAGTCATCCACAATAATCTGATTTTATTCCATGAGTTTCTCATTACTTGGAAGTTCCACATACCCTGAATCTCAAAAAAAACCCACTAACAAAACAACAAACAAAAACCTACAAAAATCCACAAGCTCTAAGACAAAGCTTAAATCAATACTGACACTACATTTCACCTTCACTGGTTCTCTAGTTAAATTTTACCAGAATTATTTCTATTTATGTATATTTTGTGTCTGAATGAAATATCGTATCTCCTTCTTTTTGCTATGGAAGGAGGTTGAGTAAAACAGATCCACTTTAAACTAATCAAGATGAATGGAACTGTAACTATATCCTGTCTGTGACAAGAGTTTATGAGAACGTCAGGGAGAAGTTGTATAAAGATTTGGACAAAGTTGCTGTACATGTCTCATCCTAAAGAAAAGCAGATAGAATTTACTGTTAAACATCCCCATGGGAAGAAGAGTAACTCATATATCTACCATTATTGAGTACTGGAAGAAGGAAAGAGCTGTACATTTAGAAAGCAAACAGGGAAGGGTTTGGGGGTTTTGTATAAGCTTTAAAGATTATGATCAACACGGAACTGATATCTTGGGCAGATAGTCCAGATATGGAAGGTAGAGACCCACAGAAACTGAAACCTACATTTCAGAATGAGACAGAATCATCGATGGAGGAGGAAGATAACTGATTAGAAGATACTGGGTAGAAAATAATTTTGGTGTTATAACAAACCAAGCAATTTACAGCAGATAAGTTTTTTTTTGAAAAAAAAAAAAAAGGCAAATCTCAGCATGGTACCCTGTGGTATATTAATAGGCACATGAGAAAGGTGTTATTCTTTTACTCTGGCTGATACTGGTGGGATCTTACTGGGCCAAGACAACAATCATTTTGAAATGTCAAAGCCAAATAGAGAGTCCAGAAGAAAAACAGTCATAGAGACAAGAGGTTTACAAAGTAAGAAGATGGTTTATTTTCTTTGGAAAAAAGGAAGACAGATTCTTGGAAAAGTACTATTTAGAGAAGTATTTGCTGTTCTTCAGAAATGCAAAATTGTTGGAGGCCTGTTAGTATTCTCAGATCACAAAAAGCAGCCTGAGTAGAGAATAATCAGCAGCCAACATTATCCTAAAAGCTAGGCACCAGAAAATACACTTCATACCTCCTCTATAGAGACACTGACCAGACTTTAAAAGTTTTGGATTTTTTTTCATTGCATTTGGAGTTGTAGGAAATGTCAGGCATATAGATGTTCAAACACCTCCCACGTGTCCTGCATCCACCACTTTCAAAGAGCTGGCACAAACAAATGGCTGCACAGCTCACAGACAGGTCCGACAGCTGCCAGAATTCAGCCAACACAACTTCTGAGCTCCGCTTTCATTCAGTTTGCTTCTTTTCTGGTATACAGGGAGACTAGCACTGCTGTAATATGCTTTTAAAGCTCCCAGACTACAAGTAACTAATTTCATATCATGCCCATCTAGAATGCATTTGCCAAAGTCCAAGCTGCATCTTCAGTTGTGGTGCCAGAAAAAAAAATGTCTGAATCTGAAGAACTTCTGGCAGAAGTGGTGGGAGTGGTTGGAGAGGAGGAATAGGTGAAAGATTGGGTACTAATAAGCTTATTGGCGTCAATTTCAATCCATTTGTTATCTTCTGTGAGTACTAAGAATTTACCTCCATGAATTCCTTACAGCTTACAATTCTTTTTTGTTTCACAGAGAGAACTCTATTCCACTCAGAACAACTTAGAAGAGCTCAGTCAAGACAAAACTCCAGCTACGATAGTTTGCCTTATAAAAGATTAAGCATGATTTTTGTAAAGGGAAAACCATTACTTATGTCAGTATAATCAGCCACTTTACAACCAATTTTTGTTATTTAGATGTTAGTTTTCATCCCAAGAGTTACATAAATGCTGCCTCCTACCAAAGCTATCATGAATAAAATATAAATACATAGTAACTGTGTTTTGTGTCTGATTTTTTTTGTGAAGCAGCCCAAACACTCAGTTTATGACAAGTAGTTCTAACAATTAATAAAGATAGGCACTACTACTATAAATTCTCTGTGCTTTGTAATAGCAATATAAATTAAAATAGATGAAATGCAGAAATGCAAACAGCCATTGAACAGGCTAAGTGTAGAATACAATCAGATCTATCACATAGCAATAATTAAAGGGTATAGCTGTCAATGGTCAAACGATCAGCTTCTAGAGACTCACTCTCTCCCCTCCTTAACTTCTCCAAAGTCTGTTGCCTTGTTGAGGTTAAAGAGTCCACTTTAGGACTGCTAATCCTTTGGTGCCTACTTCTTAGTTGACACACCCCACCAAAAGTTCACTTGCATTGTAAACACAAAATTTTGAATATTAACCTGAAATATTAATCTGTCTTTCTGAGTGATAATTTTTAAAACCATGTCTGTGTAAATGGAGAAGGGCTATTAGAACTGCCAGCAGAAGGAATGCATTGTCTGTTCATGTAACAGGACAGGGAAGAAGCTGAGAAAACACAGAACAGAAAATAAAGGCCAAAAGGAAATAAACTTAGAGTTTTAAACCTGCAATGTTTATAGTGCATATAGTGGTCATGTGCAAGGTATAAGGAGGAAGTTTCTAACCATGTTGGTAAAGAAGATTGTGAACCTATATCTGCGCTAAACAGCAGAGATGAGGAAATATAGTCAAGAAGTATTTGTTGCATGTCTGGAAGTGACAATACAACATTGTTGGGTACGATGAGAGCAGTGGAAAATGCCAGTCTAAACCTCTGAAGCTGCTTTATTACTAACACTGCTTGAAAAAGAAATTAAGTTCATCATGAAATATATCCCAGCTACCATATCTGAAAAGTATCTGGTGCTCTAAAAACATGTAGGTACAGTACACACCTGCACATTTTAACTCTTCCCTGAAATCATACAAGAGAAAGTGAACAAGCAAGTAGCCACTTTCTGCTTAGAAAAATATGGTACCTACCCATAAGACGAGCACATTATGTTCACTTCAACACACAGCTCACACTCTGTCAACCTGAACCCAATTTCTTTCACCATTCATAAACCTCTTCAGCTCATCTGAGTTCCTCCACGAAAAATATTGTGACCTTTGAGTCAAATAAATGAATAATTTCTTTGTGTTTGCACATGGATATTGTAACATGATCCTCATAACGATAATGAAGTCTAGAAATATCATGTATATCTCAAAAGCAAGAACTATAATTTATTGGTTTCAAAAAGAAAACTATCTGGATGTCTATCATAAGATGGTCTTAAAATTTAGTGGCATTGCATTTTCATTGAGGCTCAAACTGTTTTTTTTTTTTACTGTCTAAGTAAACCTAGGGACTCTACCCATGCCAACTTAGAAAATCTCCTGGTCCTAATTGTAGAACCTTTGCCTCCTTGAACAATACCAGATTTATTTACCAACTTGTTTGGGATCAGTTCCCTAGAATATTTCCCATTGTGCTTACACACATCAGAATGAAAGGAATCATCACTAATCTGTGACTAGTTTCCTACCTGCATGAAATCTAAGTTGTCTGATGAATTTTCACATCCAGAAGAAGTATGAGGATATTCACAACAAAACATCAGGAAAACTCATGGTAAGAGGTAAGGAAAGTAGCTAACATTACTGACAGGGAGGGTGCAAGGACTTCTATGCATGTATATATGAATATAACAGACAAACCATCAATCTCACTTGCAGGTGCTAGCTTAGGTCAATAAAGAAAACCTGACACTGTCACAGTTTGCACATTTTCTGTCATGTGGATAAAGCACCTAAAAGGCTGTCATCTCCAGCTCTGTCAATTTGAAGCAATTTAAATGCACTGAATTTTAAACAGTAATAAATTACTAAGCAGTGTCAGTATCTGCTCTTAAAAAACATATTCCTTAGAAGGATGAATAACCTCTGATGAAAACAACAGCCAAAAAGCTGCAGAACATCAAAGCTTACAATGGTTTTAGTACGTTTGATAAAAGAAACAGTTACACAGAGGGAAAATAACTTTTGGTTAGTGCAGATAACTGCCTTGGGAGTCAGGGTTGGCCTCTCTGACACCACATTATACAGAACACATGCATTTTAATTAAATGCTGCTCTGATACATCTAAAATGTAGGAGAGATCATTTACTGTATCAACAGAACATGCTGCCCTAGGATGTACAATCCTTCACAAAATTAACCAAGCTGGGACCAGCTGTGAAAAGGGTCAGGTCACTTAAACAATAAATCTGGTTTCCATCAGGAAGTGAGCTATGTGGAAAAAAAACTCTTCCTTTTTCAACAGCTTCAATGCGAGCCATGCAGTGGCCTGAAGTAAAAAACCCATTGTCTTTTTGACTGGTTTGGGTGGCAGGAACACTACTGGTCTGTAGGAGTGAAGTGAATCAACGCAGACTACAGCAGGTAGCAGGAACATGCCTTGCAAAGCAGAGTGTGTAATCAGAACGCACTTCAGAAAGTCTTTCATTAAAACTGTATTTACCACTAAGCCAGTTTTACTGCAGATTTGAAAGTGATAAAAATTAGCAGGAGAAAACAAAGTTCAAAGACCAGCTTCTCCAAATTTTTACACTTTTGGGCACAAAGTCATGAAGACTGAGAGTAGCACAAGATAAACTAGCAGAAAGAAAGCAGATAAAAGGAAACTTCTTTGGTATTTGAATGAAAAATAAATCCAAACTTTTTAATACCAACAGCAAGTAGATTTTGCAAATCAGAATGTTCTAACACTAAGTACCATTTTTTTTTTCTTCCTCAACAGAAACTTGAAAGTCAGCTTTCTGAAATAATAATCCAGTTTTAAAATACTGTTTCATTCTTGGACTCGGTATCCAAAGTCTGAGAAACACATGCTGATTTGCTGCCTTCAGCATTAGGAAAAGCTTAAACTACATTAATCAATTGAAAAGAGAAATGTCAAGGTAGGTCACAGGACTTTTATTATAAACCCTGAAAATTTCATTTACCCCCTGTAACAGGTGAAATATTATTCCTTGAGTATCTCCAGTTGATATACTTGCTTTGTCCAAATTTGCCCTAGAGATTCCTAAAGAAGTTTTGGAAATATTGTGTTTCCTTTCATTAAAGGGTGCCTATCAAAAGCAGTCTTACTCTATTCTCACATTAGAAGACACAATCTGGAAAAGAGTGAACGGAAAGCAGCCAGTTTACTCTCAACCCACATTTCAGGTGTCATATTATGGGGTGAGCTGGACTTATCCAATACTGTTGCAAATAATGAAGGCATGATGACTTATACTAAGAATCTGTGTGTGATGGTTTGGGAGTTACAAGCCCCCCACACTTTATAAAATGACCCAGACTAGAACTCAGCCGGCTGGAAGTTAAGGACTGAAGCTCTATTTACAGCTCAGCACAATATACAAGCAGAGATATACACTATAGACAGGAATAGTTACAGAAATATACTAGTTAAAGGGAATACAGAAACACAACACCCCTCCCAGAAATCAGAGACCCCAGGAGGGGCTCCCAACCACCCTTCCACCTTCTTCCCACCCCTGTAGCTTACCCCAAGGTTTGCCTTATGCGCAAGGTGAGCTTGGAGGATCGGCCAGGAGGGTTAGAAGAAAAGTGGTTAGTGAAGATTAATCGGCAAAGAGGAGCCAGAAGCCAGACCACCCGAGACGCTGTGCCCCCAGAGAGAGACAGACTGAGACTGCCTTATCTAATGTTTTGGTTTTTTTATCCTAAACATATCAGCAAGTCTATGAGTGAAATAGACATCATGATGTTTTCCTTTCACAGCCTATAGTCTTATTTTCTCTAATAAAATATTCCAATTAGCCTCAAACCAGTACACTGGGTGATTACAGTTATCATATTGCTCTTAGATAATTTTACAACATATATATATTAAAAAAAAAATTTAAAAATCCTTATATTTTGCATTCGCAGTTAAACTTTACTTCTAATTACTGCTGACACATTTAGAGCTGTGATTATAATTAGAGATTTTACTATTTAAATGTAAACTATGGAAACCAACCATTCCTTCTCCATTGCCAAGAGTGGGAGAAAAGACATCAGAAATTTACATTGCAGTATGAAAAAAGCAACCTTAAGTTATTGAAAAGAAACTCGCAAAACACCTCTTGAACTATCAACCAAAAGGAAGAGATTTACAAGGCAACATCAGCACTGATTTTGGCAGCAGGCTTAATTCTGTGCTAGTTTCAGGTTTGTATAAAACATGGGGATATTTTAGGATTAATTTAAAAAATGAATTTGCATACTTAACACTTTAAAGTTTGTTGGGTTATATATTTTGAAATTATAGAATCATAGAATGGTAAGGTTGGAAGGGACGTCAAAGATCATCCAGTTCCAACCCCCTGCCACATCCCACTAGTACAGCTCACTCAAGGCCTCGTCCAACCTGGTCTTAAACACCTCCAGGGAGGGAGCAGCCACAACCTCCCTGGGCAACCTGTTCCAGGGCCTCACCACTCTCACTGTAAAGAACTTCCTCCTAACATCTAGTTTAAATGTTCCCTCTTCCAGTTTAAACCCATTGCCCCTTGTCCTGTCATTGCAAGACCTTGTAAAAAATTCCTCCCCAGCCTTTCTGTAAGCCCCCTTCAGATACTGGAAGGGTACTATCAGGTCTCCTCAAAGCCTTCTCTTCTCCAGGCCGAAGAGCCCCAACTCTCTCAGCCTGTACTCAGCTTCATTTATCTAAGCACTCAGATTTCCATCTCAGCAATATCTGGGAAAGCTGCATACAGAGAGAAAACAAACAGGTAATAAATAAACATTCCAGGAAAAGTCTATGCTAATCCAGGTTTCTGGAAAAGGAAAGAAAGCACTGAAGAAATCATAGTAGTGGAAGGATGAGAGATTCAATTTAATGAGTTTTTGAAGAAGGAAAGATCAAACATAATTTGTGTTCCAAAGGAAGGTTCACTTCTTTTATCATCTTCTTCAACACACTCAAACTATAGTAGATCAGGACTAACCAAAGAGAAGGAGGCTGCCACTATTTCAGCTAGTCTGTGGTCCTTCCTTTCCATATGCCTGCCCTTTATCTACTAGGTCATACTTTCCAGACTTCTACACTGCAAAATCACTCGGAAGGAGGAAAGATCTGTTTGCCCAGCTCTTGCATGACTAAACAAAGGATGTCACAAAACCCACAAAAAAAAACCCCCAAAACCAAACCCCACAACCAACCAAACAACCACAACCCAAAAACTACAAAAGAAAAAGGAAGGATGATAAAGGAAAACCTTGTACCCATCAGAAAAAAAGCCAAACCACCACCAAACCAAATACCCCAAACCAGAACTCCTAAGCACAAATGCCTAACTTGCACGTTGTTCTTCCCTCAGAGGTGTAGATATTAGACATGTGATAGATACTAGGAATATTTTAAATGCTCTTCAGAGAAACACTGAAATGTTAAAATGACCTGATTAGCAAACAATCCTGCATGGACTGGAATACATCCTAAGACAAGTGCAAGCCTCAAGTTTTTTTGCTCATAGAATCATAGAATGGTAAGGTTGGAAGGGACCTCAAGGATCATCTAGTTCCAACCCCCTGCCATAGGCAGGGACACCTCCCACTAGTACAGCTCACTCAAGGCCTCATCCAATCTGGCCTTGAACACATCCAGGGAGGGAGCA
>VWZE01021530.1:43677-68462 GCA_013396675.1 Eubucco bourcierii
CTTCACCAGTCTGCCATGACTTTTCAAATATGATGCACAGTGGTTTGGCAACTTCATCTGCCAGTTCCCTCAGGACCCGTGGGTGGATCTCATCAGGCCCCATGGACTTGTGCACATTCAGGTTTCTTAGGAGCTCATAAATATCATCTTGTACTATAGTAGGCAGATTTGCCTGCTCCCAGTCCTCACTTTTACCCTCTGCAACTTGGACATTGTGGTTGGAGCCCTTGCTGTTAAAGACTGAGGCAAAGAAGTCATTGAGCACCTCAGCCTTGTCCATGTCCTTTGTCAGCAGCTCTCCATTTTCCTTCTGTAAGGGTCCCACATTGTCCCTAGTTCTCCTCTTCTCACTGAATACATTGTAGAAGTTCTCATATATACCTGTAGAAGTTCTCATATCTTGTGTTACAGTGGTACAAATCTCTTCTCTATGACAACAACATGGATCCACATTCTCTTAAAGCAGAAGGGGCTAACTCAAATGTGTCAGGAAAAAGATTGTAAATACCATGTTCATTAGTTAATTAACCTTCAATAAACTTTTGTCAATTAAACACTAGGTAGATTTGTTTTTTTTCAACTTTCATGTTTTTGCATCTTTAGTATTTATTAAAATTGTTCCTGATTATCTGCCTTCTCTAGTCCTGAAAACAGGAAAGCAATCAATAATCTACCTCTGCAGCAAAAATAAACTTGCGTTAAGTTGCTCATCTCTCAAAACAGATGTCTTTGTTGATACCACACAAGGGAAGAAGAGGAGACTGAAGCACAGAGCCTAACACATTTTTATCCTACTTTGTCGGTGGTGTTGTTTTGGCAAGGAAGATATCTGTTATGTGGAAACAATCTTCTAAAATGCTTATAACCTTCTGGGATCAATTGTAATTCAAAAGCAGTACAAACAGCACTGTCTCAGGACCAGCATTAGATAACACAGGGGACCCAGCAGGTTAGTTTAGGTGTGCATCTGCTTAATTTATCTGGCAAGTTCAAATATTGAAACAAATGAACAAACAAAAGTAATTATCTTGCATTAAACCGTGTTCTTGGGTAATGGAAATATTTCAATACGAAACTGTGCTTTGGTTGAGTTCCTGTTTGACCTGAATGACCCTACTGTGGACTTCTAGCCTAGTTAGCATTTCTCTCATCTACTAAACTGCTGATTAAGAATTTGTTTTCTCATTATATACACTATTTCCTTTATGGAGAGCCAGAATTTGCATACTAGTGATGTTTTCCTAGCAAGTCATCTAAAGAATGTGCAATTGAACTACAGATTGCTTCTAAAAGGTATTGCACAGCACAGTGGAAAGCTTATTGGTGAAAATAATCAAAAGCAGAGGAGAAAAAGAAGTGACAAAATTTGATTAACTGTCTGCTGCAATATTCATACTGTATGGATTGTTAAGCTAATTAGTAGAAATTTAACCGGAGTTTCAGACCTCTATTTTATTGCGCAGCTTTGTGAATTTTTCTCATTCTTTTCTATAGTATTGAAGGATTTGAAAATAATTTTAAAACCTTGAAAATTTTGGAAGAAATATATGATAATTTTATTGGAAAAAAAATATTAACTTTACACAGCTAGAGGAGCTGAATATGTCCTGATTGAGAATTAGATCAAAATCGTGATCAAGGTCAGGGTCAACAAGAGCACTAAGCAAAGTCCAACTCAGTTTTTCACATTATGTTAGTTACTGTGTATCTTTATCAGCCACTGAACTACACTGAGCTACAGGTGTATTTTGACTAAATTGACATCTGTCAAAGCAACTCAACTCTTTCGTCACTCAAAGTACAGGAGTTTCACTACTTGCTGCAGCAATAAGCAAAATCTATCACTCAGATCTTCGGCAGACTCACAAGCTTCTACAAGGAGTCTAGAACAGGAGTTTGACACCAAGAAGAGTAAACTTCTGATTGATTCATTTGTCAAAGCTGACCATAAAATTCCAGGAGCAGAAAAGATCTCAATGACTCTCCTTTTCCTTGCAGGAAGACAGACCTTTTAATTAACCACACTGTAAGGGGAGCACACCACTGGGTGATGCTAAGTGTAAAACATTCTTCCTCTATAAACAATCTAGAGCCAAGTTGCATGGTTGAAGCAACACTCTGTTAGCAACTGGATATTTACTACACAACTTGGAAAGGGGCAAGGTGGGCATTCAGAAACACTTGCAAAAAGCCTATGGTATGGGCTACACGTGTGAAATTTTGAAGTACTGTCTCTTGTGTATACTTCTAGTAGAAGCAATTTGAATCGCTTGAGACTGATTTGAAGGGCTGTGATTGGTGATTTAAGAAAAAGGTTCTTGTATTTAATATGCCAAGCAATCCAGAATTCTTAAATAATGATACCTTTATGTAAAGCTTTACAAAGGTATATATTAATAAAAATTATTTACTTCCATTATCTATAGAGAAATATAAACCAAGTGTGCACTGTTTACATTATCTATGGAAATGAACTCACGTTAGGGAGAGAATGAGGCTGTACCCTTTGTATTTTCCAATCTTGATCATAGTCTGTACTAAAACATCTGTCATCAGAAAGGGAAGGTAGAAAAATAGTTCTACAAGATAGCAGAATGTTATCAGATTGCTTTTGTCTAAGAACTCTAATATTCATATTAACATTTATTGTGATCTGGGAAAGGAAAAAGTGCAATATAAAATAAGTTTGGTGTTTTTATTTGGCTAGTATTGCTATAGCTGTCTATCTGAAGGGTTAGAAAGTTAAAAAGGATTAAAAGAACTTTTTGAGTCAGTTTTTTAGATAAAGGTATAAAAAATAGGTTAAAATATTGTTTTAAACGTTTGTATTCCATAATTAGTATCTGACATTGACTTATAATCTCCCTACAGCATAGCAAAAGTTTAGGCAAAGCCAACAGTCCAGCCAGGTTGCAAGGATTGAAGTGAGATAACTAGTGAGCTATTCTAAAACATGGTCTTAGAATAACAGCTGTTGGCTGGAATGGTGACTTGGCTTTCAAGCACCACACAGGGCTGAGATCTGACTGGTACTCTTGAGAATCATTTCCCATATTCTGAGCTTTCATGCAAAATTCAGCAAAGAACTTCTAATGTATAACTTGTCACCTTTCATTTTGGCAAGACTGTATAGCTGAAACTATGTGGTGTCTCAGAACACAGCAATTAGCTGTTCTCAAGGTCTTCCTGCATTGCACTACAGCAACTAATGACATTCATAAAAATTGTCAAAACACTGTTCAGCGTTGATCTCTTCTCTTACAACTATCTTTTTTAGGCCAAAATCACTCTTTTATCCTCAATCTAACTGCACTGTCAAGCATTTCCTGAACACAGCCACAGAGTGCTAGAAGAGCTTCCAGTTGAGTTCTGCAGGATGCTATTTTAAGGCTAATAAACATACAACTGAGACACACAAGAAAAATCTAACACCCAATTCCTAGAAAAAAAGTTCTTAGATGATTTGTATGAGTTATCAAAGTGGATCATGTTAGCTTTAGAATTTGTACTTATTTGCTCTGGTTGCATCCAGTTTTTGATTTTGCCCATTTGTGCTGTAAAAATAAAACCGGCAAGTTTAACTAATGTCTAATTCTGCCAGAATTAGTCTGCTTTGCACACTTAATGACCCCACTTACAGAGAATTTCATTGCTATGCAACTTCAGAGATCACCTTCTCAAAGTTAAACTCTTCTTTCAACACTGATCCTACATGAGTTCCCTCTAGATCCTACAGATTTGATTCCTGTGCCACAAGAAGAATCAGATACAAAAAATTCAGTTACACCGGATGTACAGAGCTCTGATAGGAGTGAAGAAAGATTTGCAAACTCTGGAAAACTGACTGTTGTCACAGGTTTTCAAGCACTCAGAGAAGAATATTCATTAGGAATTGTAATTCCTTCCAAGAAGTAATCCTGCCAAGTGATCATATTATGTGATCATGCAGACCAATATCTAATTAAATTATACCCTTATATTATCAAGTCCATACTGGCTGCTCCAGGGAGAGCAGCAGATATTCAAGAACAAGAGGGAAGAAATCTCTCCATAAGCAGTTAAATAACCCAGTTCAAAAGAGTTTCCAAGAATGTCCAAGATTTCTATAATAGGATCTTGTGCAACTGCTCAAATTATTTGATAATTTCATCTCAGTATTCACAAATAGCTATCAGTTTTGACAATCTAGATTTCCTATGTTTATGTTTGAAAGCAGATTAGACAGAAAGAAATAAAATCTTTATATTTAAAAAAAAAAAAAGTGACAGCTAAGAGTTTAGTTATGCCTGTTAGCTGTAATACAAGATTAGCCTTTTCTCTTTCTTTAAAACTGTGGAAGAACACTCTACAAACCAAATTCTGTTGCATGGCAAGTGTATCCCTTAATATAAGCAGCACAAACTGAAACTGAAAAAAATTTCTGAGGAGTTTTGTTTAATTGACCCCTCTCAAAGACTGTTCTGAGTCAGGATTTTTTTCCATTATATCTGAGGATAATCTCTTATAATTCACCAGAATAACAAGCTTCAAGATCACAGAGTGCCTTCACAATTAATAGTTACTATCTGAACTACCATTGCTAAAACATAAGGGTTTTTTTTTTTTCATCTTTCTCTTTGTTTTCAAGGAAATATTCTGACATAATAGTAGTTTCTTTTCCAGTTTAAGTAGCCACAGTATAGGAAAGATATTGAGGCCCTAGAGCATGTCCACAGAAGATCAACAATGCTGTTGTGGGGTTTGGAGCCATGTCATAGGAGCAGTAGCTGAGGGAGATGGGTTTGTTTAGTTTGCAGAAGAGAAAGCTAAGGGAAGATCTTTCTGCTCTCTACAACCATCTGAGGAGATTTAGTGAGGCTGATGTCTGTCTCTTCTCCAAGTAATTAGCAATAGGATGAGAGGAAATAGGTTTAAATAGTGCCAAGGGTGGTTCAGATTGGACATTAGAAAATAAAGTATTTACTGAGAGAGTGGTGAGGCACTGGAACAGCTTGCCTAAGAAGGTGGTGGAGTCACCATCCCTGGAGGTATTCAAGAAGTGTGGAGATGTGGTGCTTCAGGATACAGTTTAGTGGTCATGGTAGTTGGATTCAATGATCTTAAAGGTCCTCTCCAACCTTAATAGTCCTATGACTCTGTTATTCTAATACTGAAAGCCATTCTCAGTTTGTACCCTGAAATAGCTGATTTATTTTAGAAGCAACAGTAAGAATTCAATAATGGGATTCAATATTTGTCGGTGCACACCAGACATCTTTGCAATATGTATATATAAAACATAGGAGATTTACAGCAGAATTTTCGACAAGATCAGTATTTCAGAATTGAAATAGCCCAGTCTTCCAGCTAAGCAAAAGGAAAAGGAAAAGCACAATAGAACACAAATAAAAACCCCCCTCCCGCACCCCCAAATGCTTACCAATCATCAGATTGCTTCTGGAATCTTTGAGAAAAGAATCTAACCAATTTGTTTTAAAGGTTATTTGCAAACTACAGCTTTCTTAAGAAGAGCAGTAGCCTGTAAATTAATCCTGAGGAAGTGGAAGAAAGCTTGTGTTTGTCAGGTGCCTTATTTGTAACTAACAGCCTAATTGGCCTTGCAGGTGAATGAGAATCTAATGAACTCTTTTTCCAGCTGACAACTGAGACACCTAATCTCTCTTGTGTGTTAAAGGAACCACTATGTCAAGAAACAGTAAATGTAGATAATTTCATGGCTCTCAGTGCATACATCTTCAACCACTGATGTCATACATTTTTAATACAGTGTTTATTAAAGGAAAACTTGCAGATAGAAATATTTTGAAATACGCTATATTTGTACAAATAAAATGTGCTTAGCTCTTGCTTTACACTTCTTGTGAGGCATTCACAATCTCTTGCAGTGATGATAAATCAAATATAATTGCATCATAGCTATGGAAAATGTTATGAGGTTATTTCACTCAAATATGAAGTATTTGAAAGCTGACATTTTATAAAGGAGGTCATCAAGTTAAAAACCAAAACCTCCTGTTATTTAGTTAAAAGTGTCAGAAAAAATTACTACACTAAAAAAAGAAAAAAAAGCAAAGGAAAGAATGCTGTAACTGACTTTTTAAAATAGACACGTGCTTTTTAAACAGTTGAATCCATCTGTGCAATTTTATACATCTTTTCTTCAAGTCTTACAGCACATCTGTTCTCTATATTTAAGTGTTCTTTTAAGAAGAAATAACAGAGATAGCTACTGTAGTTCCTTTTGTAATAAGAATTAGATAAATTGCTCAAAGCAAATAATTAAGGATAGCAATCTCTATTCCTTCATCACAAAGGCATAAGTATTTGCATTTGCAATAAACCATTTTAAAATGTGATAAGCACCTGAAACTTACAAAGCAATAAACAACTTTTTGTTTTTGAATGTATGTACAAATAAGTTTTCTATGCTACTCTACAAATTGAATTGCACACACAGTGTGAAGAAGAAAACAAGGCATTACCTCCAGTAAAATAAAAACAAAACAAACAAACAAAAACAACTAAAGGAGTGTCACCTGAAAGGGAAGATTTTTCAAAGTCTTTGGAAGAGAAGTTTCTGAAGCACAGCCTTGTGCCACTTCATTTTACATCCCTTAGATTAACTGATTTAAACTACGAGAGCAAAGGAAAAGTAGCTCTTCTCAAAGATTGTATCCCCAATTGTTCTGGGTTTTGAACCTGTAACACTTTAAGTTTTCTGCAGAAACTTCTCCTTTTCCCTGAATCATATAAAAAGGTAGATTTCAGACACTTACCCCTTTGTCAGGACTCACATGATGAGATTTCAACTTTAAAATGCTGTTTCCTGTTAAGATGATTCTATGACGTTTTCCTATTAAATCATGACGTGGAAGATTAATAAACACTGTACTTTACAAACCTTATGTATACCTAAGTTCTATAACAAACCTTATGTATACCTAAGTTCTATAAACCCCCCAATACTTTGCCAGTCTGTATTTTGTTGTTCTAAACTCTGCCACATTTTCTTCAGTAACCTTAAACTAAATTCCATGCCTAGATATTGTAGAAGTTTGGGTATTAATTGGCCGAGGCAGGAATTAAAAAAATAGAGTTATTTTTATTAAAAACAAAACAAAACAAAACCCACCCCCAAACTATCAGCAGAACTAACTTAGGGTTATTTACATACTCTAATGTGGTCGGGAATTCTTCACAGACTCTTTATGAGCAGATTTAGAGACTTAAGAAAGTCAGAAAATGGAAAAGGCTAAGCTACAAACACAGCTTTACCCACTCATAGATGAGGTTGAGCAGAGAAGTAAGGGAACAGCAGACCTTACTCGAGGAGGTAAGACAGGAAATTGGCGATGATCCCTTGCTGAGTTTCTCTGCCTGCAGCCTCTCTCAAATGCAGGCAATATCCAATCATGCGTATTCCACACGGCAAAAGTCCAAGACGGGTGGAAAAACCACCGTAGCCAGAAGTGCCTCAGGCACTTCTTCCAAGAGGTAAAAGATTCGTGGAACGGCACTGCCTCAGCGGCACAGGGAAAGCCAAACTGCTAGCGTCTTTCCCAGCTCGAGGTAGCTACCAGGGTGTCAAGCTGCAGTATGGTTTGAAAGAAGCCTTGTCCGGGTACCGCCAGTAGCTCTCTCTGAAATGGACCTAAGGACTTGTCGAGATGGCAGATTTGCACAGAATGGTGCAGAAGTGGGGGACCATCCAAAAGCAGGGACGGTGTAAAACTAGGAGCCATCCAAAGCGAGGACGGTCCAAAGATGGGAACACTGCAAAACGGGAACTCTGTAAAGAAAGACTTCTGTCAAGGCGGGAACCCCACACTTTTTCTCTCACTCTATTTATACTTTTCCTAGACAAAGTGTCCATTTGCCACTTATACTGTGTGCAAAGAACCCAGCCAACCACCAATCGATTCTCAGCGTGGGCTTCCACACGGGTTAGTAGACATGTGGAAAAGGTGCCTTTTGCCGTTGCCCCTCTTCAAGCCCGTGAGTGAAGGACAGCAGTTTTTCGTGCTGCCTTCTCCCCATTCAAACCTCCAGAGACGGAGGTGGGAGAAGTAATTTGGAGTGCTTCACAACAGTAAATAAAATGAAACACAAATGTTAACTTGTGATATAAATAGAGTTAAAATGCACAGATGTGAAAATTAGAAATACAGATGTTTAAAGCAGACTCTCAAGAAGAATACAGTTGTTCTTTGCAGTTGGTCATGTTCCATTCATAAGATTCTGCTGAAGTTACTATTTGTCATTGTAAGAGCACTTGTAATTTACACACACTTGAAAATTCATATTTTACATGGAACTGAATAACTTGGAAATTATTGAAGTGGCAAATCCTGCAAAGTATTACGCCTGGGAACCCGTGCTTTGCAAAAGTTTAGCAGTAAGATGTAGTATCTTAACATATACTCTACATTTCTAAAACATGCTTTAGCTAACTTTTGGAGGGGAACAATAACCTTTGCAAAGAAAAACTCAGTACTTCTGTGTTTTCAAATAGCCATAAAAGCAACAGCTTTTAATGTAGAGCATCTTCATCACTTATTTGCCCCATTAAAAAAAATAATGTGCTGCAACTACAGGCCCTTTCTGTAGTATTTGGGAGTGGTTAGGGTGGTTTTGTTTGTTTGTTTTTTAAATAAAATTTCTAAGAGCCTTCTTAACCACAGGTGTCTCTGTTCCTGTTATTTCTTACTGTCAAGCATTTATCTCAGCAGGAAAATTCAAGCGGAATTGACTTGTCTGCCAATATTTATTGGGCACTTTTTAGAAGAGGTAGACAGGAGTCAAGAGATGAACTTTTCCCTTTTGAAGTGTTGATTATAAAATAAGCACAGTAACAAGTATTTGTAACTGTACTGCCTTTTCTCAACAGGATAATTTTGTGTTCTTTCTTTGGATTTAAGAATCAAGAAAATCTATTACAGTAACAAGAAAAATAAAATCGAAAATTATTGGACTTCTTCAGGTTTTACATAGTACACCGAGTACAAGGAAGAAAATGAAACAGTTGGAAACTACAAAATTTACTCTGACACATTAAATGGCAAAATGTTACTGAATAATACCTAAATGCAAGTGAAAATTTAAGTTTTACTTTGAAATAGCTTTTAGTTACTTGGCTATTTTTCTCCAGAGTAGACAGGCAGGTACCATAACATGGCTATTATATCGTATTGCTATTTATATAGTCAGGACACAAACTAAGATGAAATCTACTTTTCTAAAATTGTAAATTTCCCCAAAAGTACTGTTTTATTTGGCATTAATTAATGAATAGATTTTTTAAAAAAAAATCTTTTAAGGGGGTATTTTATCATCAGAAGTTTTGTGAGTCTCCCAGCCCTCTTAAAAATCAAGATGATTTCAAAGCAGAAATACATTTTAAAAAGAAGTTTTATCTGCAGACAAATATTATTCTGGAACTTTTCTGAAATAGTTCATCTTAATTTTAACAGAACACCACTGCTACATCTGATAAATAAATAAAGCTAAAACTACTTTAAAATGAAGCTGTGCTGTTTCAGTTCATAAAACATACTGCCCGGCAACTTAAACAAGTATATATATTGGTCTGGAGCATTGATAAATTGATGGAACTGCATACACAGCAATCCAAGGCAAGTTTGATCTTTATAAATCTAACTCATATCAGCTTTTCATTGACACAGCTTCTTAACTTCCTTGCCTAAATTAAGATGCACCAAATTTTCATCAGAATTCCCACTTGCAAAATGGATTTAGGAGCTGAGCAGGACAAAAGAGATAATTTTAAAAGGTATTTAGCACTTACTCATCTCTATGCAAATTCTTCTCTAAGATTTTCTAAAATCATAGAATTGTAAGGTTGGAAGGGACCTCAAGGATCAGCTAGTTCCAATCCCCTGCCATAGGCAAGACACCTCCCATGAGTACAGGTCGCACAAGGCCTCATCCAACCTGGCCTTGAACACCTCCAGGGAGGGAGCATACACAGCCTCCCTGGGTAACCTGTTACAGTGTCTCACCACCCTCACTGTAAAGAACTTCTTCTTAACATCCAGTTTAAATCTCCCCTCTTCCAGTTTAAACCCATAAAATACCAGAGCATGTTAGATCTTTCTGTTGATTTCACCATCCATTGTTTTTTCACAGTTATAAGGAGGAATGTAATTGTTTAAATCCTTTTAGGTACCTCAGACATATCTATATCTACAATTCATGAAATCATGTCCCAAATACAGATGGAATTAAATCTACATTTAGGTTTCTATAGGATCATTGCTGAATATCAAAATCCTTAGAAATCCATATGTCCTATATGTTATCAGTTTATACTACCAGCACCCTTATTACAGTTAATTAAGAATGTATAATACTAATTACACTTGTTAGACAAAATTAGTTTGCAGGCGCACCTCTTTTATAATGAAAAAATGTGAACAGTGTTCTCTTTCATGTGTTAGCTTTCATCTTTTCTATTTCTTAGTCAACCATTAGCTGTGATAGCAGTTTTGCTATTTGTTTCAAATAACTTCTGTCTGAAAAATTAGGAGATTTGGGGTTTTCAGAGGTTTTGTTCTGTCATTCTTTTAAAAAAAATTCTTATGTTTTCTATCAGGAAACTCAGCAAAAATCTTTGAACTCTAAGTTCTGTCTAGGCAGTATGGATAAATTTCCTATCAAGTCCAATGTGTGGGCTGAACACTGCTAGACTTCAAAGCCAATCAATATCAATTAACTTTTCCTGAAAGCAAGAGGCTTTCCCCCACTAAGGTTTATCAAGAAGATTTACCTGAATTATTTTATGTTATTTTGCTCAGCCTTCGTACTCCCAGTGCTATTCTTCTGTCTTCTTCTACTTAATTGTTTTGCATTGCTGAGAACAATCTAACCCTATCTTTTGTGGTAGTTTAAGGAAATGAAAGTTCCTTTTCCTGTCTCCTTGACAGTCATATCACTTATATCACAAAATGACAATCTATAATCCTGCCTTCCTCAAAATTAACATTTTACTCTGCTTTTTGTCTATACTCACTGTGATTATCTAAACAGGTCTTGAACCAGCATTGGCATCTGTGGGATTTTTCTCTATTACAGACATTGGCAGAGTTAAGTGATGGATATTTCATCTCCATACACAAGTGCAAAATTTATTTTGTACTCTGTATTCTTCAGTAGAGCCTGAATTAAAAGATAAGACAGATTGGCAAATGGATCAGTGCTTTAACATTCCTCATGCCCAGCCTTCTCTATTTTTAAGATGCAGCAATTTAGATCATAGCACTGAAAGCATTTTCTCCTTTGTGTGCGGCAGCTCTTTATACATTCTAGCTACAGAAAAATCCATTTGCTGAAATCCAACGATGTTGTTTTGATTCTCCCTCATGGAAGAAATGTAAGAGGTCTCCAAATCCCAGTCAGGACATATTTTATGGAGGCCCAGTGAAGAGATATTTACTTGTGTTTTCAGCTTCAGTTACCACACTGACATTTTATAGACTTAAAAATGAAAGGGACGACCAAACTTTACATGCCACATGCTTAAACAGCCCTGACCACGAAAAAAATATTTAACACACAGTGTCTAAGGCATAGCTGCTAAAGAACAAATCATATGCAAAACTGTTTGCAGCAAGTAAGATTCTGAATTTCTCAAGATTCTACCTATAAAGGCATAAAAATTAGACTAAAAATGACAAGCAGGCCTAGCAGGGCACAATAAATTTACAGATGTTTGTCAACAGTTTATATTCAAGTAAAAAGTAAAACCAAATTTTCTTACCAAAGTGAAAAAAAAAAAAACCCAACCAAAAAAATGTAAATTCTGGAAACAGCAATTCTGTCACAATAAGCAGACAAAAAGTAGAAAGAACATCCTCTTGCTGATGTGCTAGGCCAAAGTACCATGTACTGCTCCCAGAATTTCCTCAGGTGATCTTTACACAGTGAGGCAAGTTAATGTAGTTAAATTTTGCTTATAAATACATAAAACCCCTTATGTTTCTATCCATTGTTTTGCTGTGAGATGCCTGTTAGTAGTCAGGAATTGGGACATGGCAGCATCTTACATAGATATGACTCACGTAATGAGAAACACCAGTGAAATCCTGATTCAGTGGCAGGAGTCTATTAATTGGATTGGTTCATCTTGATCTACCCATATTTCTTTAAAAAAGAAGATACAGGGGATATGGTAGGATTTGCAACTGCCAAATACAAGTAACACAAAGGGTGTGATCTGCTAACGTACAGCATGGGCTGATACAATCAAAAACTTAAGACTGTACAGGCATGAATACAAGTACATGGCTCAGTTTATCCTCCTTTCTGTAAAATTCACCATTCCTTCCTTGAGTAGATTGTTGCTTGCAAAGCTAAGAGAATGTATCAGGCACTAAACTACGACGAGTGTAATTTGTGGGGAAGAAAAACAAAAGCAAGCATTTTGCTTCAAGGTCACCAAAGTTAGAAGAATGCAAGAAGAAAGTTTTGTGGTGACCAAGAAAAGACAGTGTTATGCTCTGAGAGTCACAAGCTGCAAGTGCTTAATTTATACTTTAAAAAGATCTTGTTCATATTGCAGACATGACATAACAAGACATGTTGTCAACCTCTAAAAATATTCAGAAGAGCGTATTTTTTAATCACATACTGCTTTAGCTAGATAGAAACTGTAGCTTTTTTATGGAATTGTGAACTACATTTCAAATACTTCACTTAAAAATGCTAGCCACAAACATCTGAAGCAGAAGCTGAGCATGAGGTTATGCATGCTTCCTGCAGGTACATCTGGAGGACTCTCAACAAGCCAACAGTCAAAGCTCTTTCCTTTGAAGTTGATGAGCACAGTATTATTTAAGGAACACAAGCCATAATATGGTTTTATGCAAGTTCTAACCTTTCAGTTCACAAAATTAATCAGAAAATGAACTGCAGAGTCAAGGCATTACTTGATGTGAAACATTCCTATCCAGTTCAGTATCAGATCAGCCTTTCTCCTAAGATAGATCTGTGAAGAGCCTGTAAACTTTGCGTTCCTGGGCTTCTTCCTTGGCTATAATCAAAGCTCAGACGTGTAAACACGGGTGGGGAGCACCTATTACTCTGTAACTCCTGAACAAGTGCTCCTCTCCTCAGCTTCTTTCTGCAAACAATAAAAACATAGAACCACAGAACCAGAGAACTGTTTAGGTTGGAAGTGACCTCAAAGATCATCTAGTTCCAATCATCCGCCATAGGCAAGGACACCTCCCACTAGTACAGGTCGCATGAGGCCTCATCCAACCCGGCCTTGAACATCTCCAGGGAGGGAGCAGCCACAACGTCCCTGGGCAACCTGTTCCAGTGTCTCACCACCCTCACTGGAAATAACTTCTTCCTAACATACAGTTTAAATCTCCACTCTGCCAGTTTAAACCCATTACTCCTCATCCTGTCATTACAAGACCTTGTAAATAGTCCCTCCCCAGGGACTATTTTTGTAGGCCCCTTTCAGATACTGGAAGGCTACTATAACGGCTCCTCAAAGCCTTCTCCAGGCTCCCAACTCTCTCAGTCTGCCCTCATAGCAGAGCTGTCTCAGCCCTCTGATCACCTTTGTGGCCCTCCTCTGGACTCACTCCAATACTTCACTGTCCTTCCTGTGTTGGGGGGCTCCAGAACTGCACACAGCACTCCAGGTGGGGTCTGACAAGAGTAAAGGGGCAGAATCCCCTCCCTTGCCCTGTTGGCCACGCTGCTCTCGATGCAGCCCAGGACTCGGGCTGTGCATGGACACTGCAGGTTCATATCGAGCTTTTCATCAACCCAGACCCCCAGGTCATTTTCCTCAGGGCTGCTCTCCAGCCATTCACCACCCAGTGTGTTTTTGTGCTTGGGATCGTGCCTACCCAGGTGCAGGACCTTACACTTGGCCTTGTTGAATTTCAGGAGGTAGGCCTGGGCCCACCTCTCCAGGTCCCTCTGGACGGTATCTCTGCCCTCTAGCAAGTTGACTGTGCCACACAGCTTGGTGTCATCTGCAAACTTGCTGACGGTGCACTTGATTCCTCTGTCCATGTCACTGATAAAGATGTTAAACAGCATTGGTCCCAGCACTGACCCCTGAGGGATGCCACTTGTCACTGTTCTCCAGGTGGACATTGTGACCTTGATCACCACTCTCTACGTGTAACGATTCAGCCAATTCCTTATCCAGCACTGCTCCACCCATCAAGTCTGTGTTTTTCCAGTTTGGTGACCAGGATGTTATGTGGGACAGACAACAGAGGCTATAATTTTTTATGTGGACCATGAATGGTAACAATAAACAAAGTCTTTTGGGGTTGTCTATAGGCTCAGTAAGAATAGCTCAGAGTATTGGAACACAATCATTTTCCTCAATGCAGCAAACCAAAGGGCACAGAAACATTACTGTCACCAGTTCTCCCATTTCTGTAACTAGGGAGGTGAGGTCTGACCCCCATCCCTTCCCTGCTTTAGCTCTGGGAACTCTGTGGTTTGTCTTCAAGTTTTTAGAAGCACCACAGCACAAAAAATTCTACAACATGGACAGTAACTGCTGTTTCTCTAAGTGCAATTTACTTCATTACCAGTGTATTGGTTCGTATATAAATCCCAGGCTCTTAGGAGTTACACAGTCTGAAAACACATGGTAGCATCAAACTCTTTGAACCACTGGTACTAGCAGGACTAATGTTGGTCTCATTTCTTCTAGTCTTAGATTCTCTCTCAGGTTAGACTCTCAAACAGGCCTTTTCAGGTGATACAAGAGGCACATGAACTGTTTAGTGTTTGCTTTAAAGAGAAAATAGATTTAAAAGAAATTATTTGTGGAAACCATGAAATATGTCAGCTAAAATACAATGCTCTATAGTCACTATCCACCAGCATTAGATATAGCTAAACAGTATCACAGTATCACCAGGGTTGGAAGAGACCTCAAGTCCAACCCGTTACCACAGACCTCAAGACTAGACCATGGCACCGAGTGCCACGTCCAAACGCGTCTTGAACACCTCCAGGGACAGTGACTCCACCACCTCCCTGGGCAGCCCATTCCAGTAGCCAAACAGAATCCATTAGTCATTCAGTAATTATGGAATATGGCATTAAACTTCAGTCTTCTGCTTGAAAGTAAGATCAAAAATAATAATAATGAAAAAGACAGTAATTACTAGCATGCATCATCTGGACTGTAATTTTATTTGCATGCCAGATGGAAGAGAGCTCAAGGATCGGGTTAGACTGTTGCACTAGAATTTAACAAACCTTGAATATTGGTTGAAAAAGAAAAATGACAATATAAATAAACCACAAATATATATATATATATATGGACAGAAACATTTCCAGTTTTCTCTGTTTACATTTAAAGACACAGAAATTAATGCATTTATTATTCCAGACAATAATAATTTTCTACTAAGTATATGAAGGAACAAAAATCTGCAAAAGAGTAGTGAATCTCAAAAAACTGAGAGTGTGAACAGGAAAAAAGAGGTAAAGGAAATATAAAAAAGGTGACACTTGAGTTCCCTAGTTCTTAACACTGCACAAAAATCTTACTTGAAGACTGACAATCTATCTCTATTTTAAAGACTCCTTTGTCTGTAAGCATTACCAGAGAGAAATTCTTAAGGCAAGCTCAAATATATTCTTAGAACCTACATAACTGCAACAAACAAATATTTGAAAGCATAATTTTCCCCAAGAAATGTGATTCTTCTACCTCTGTCCTACTTCGTTTTCCTTCAATTGTATAAAGAAAAAAACAAAAAACCAAAAAAACCAGCTCTCTCACCTCACCTCCAAATTAAAAAAAAAAATTCACAGTTCCTACCAGACTGTTTTGAATAAATAGATCTATAAATAAAATACTGGATTAACAGATATCTAACACAAAACATGTACCAGTGTCACTTCAGACTCAAAACTTCAAGAACAATGAAATCTCAGCAATGAGTAGCATGTTTAGCCATCATAAGAAAATATTTTGGAATAGATAGATGTTTAAAGAATAAATCCTGATGAATTCTCACATAGGATTTTTCAGAGAAAAGGGCTGCATGAGATAGGGTTTTTTTTTTGCTATTGGTAAGGCAAATTCAGGAGAATAGGTGCTACAAAATTATTTAATGAAGTTCATACTTGAAAACTCATAAACAAGAATTTTAATTAACATTGTAGCAGTCAGCAATTAAGTTTGCACATCCGATAGTTTTACAACGTAGACTGGAAAACTGCATCAAACATGGCAATTGCTATGGTCAGGAGATCATTTTTTTGTCTGTTTCAGAGAGTCAGTGACATTTTACAGTAACCAGAACATGTAAAAGTGCCCCGGTTCCTGAGTATTCAACTTTTCCTCCTCTAGATGGATCCTGTTCCCATACCAGACATATCCCAGAGTACCCCTCAAGAGGTAGTAGAAACCTAAGATAAGGGACTCTTCAGTTAAAGCAAATAAGCATATGGTAACAGTTTAAACTTAAAACATAAATCTATATGTACCTCAGCTGCAATGTATAAGCCAGCTTAATTTTTTTTGCACAATCATTAGAAGACAAGGCGTTGAATATTTACTCACAAAAATTATCCCCCGACTAGCTAACTACAGCTTCAGACAGAACTCAAACACTTTCAGGGAGTTCTGTCCATGCCTTGTCAGTTGAAGTTTCTGATTCTTCCTGGACTCTATCAAGGATGCTGGGGCAGAAAGCAGACAGTCTCTGTCCTGGTCCTGGTCCCTCTTGGATGATCTGTGTGTCCTTTTCAGGGTTTCCCATTCTTGGCAGGAGGTTTGCAGGTGTAGGCAAGATGTCTTGCAGAAATCTTAGCATGGGTGTCATGCTGGCTATGCAGGCCAATCGCATGGAGGCATTTAGAGCCTGTTCTTGGTAAACTCGAAGCAGTGTAGTTTCCCGGCATTTAGGTTCAAAGCATCAGGGCTTCTTATTAAGCATCATGGCTAACTTACAGTTAGCATGGCATAATGCTGCAGAAGGCAATGGCAGAATCACTTCCAGAAGCAGAGAGCATGTTAAGGCAGAGGCAACAGCAAGCAAGTATGCGGCAAGAACGTTGTCTCTACTGGCTCATCTCTTATCAATACAGTCCGAGATTAATGGGCCTTTGGACACAAAACAGCCAATCAGAATGGCAGTTAGCCAAGCCTGACCATATTAGGTGAAGCCATTGGCTTGCTTTACTCAAATTTGGGAAAAACATAGGCCTTGCATGAGGCAGGCACAAGCCAAGTGTATGCACCTTGTTCACCACAGCATGTAAACAGGAGCAATACAAATTTGAGGAAGCCAGGGTCCTTAGGTGGTTCCAGGTTCTTTGTCCTCCTCCCCATGGTTGCTTCTCTATGCAACAGACAGAGGGAGAGCAGAAGAAAAACCAGGACATGTGCAGGTCTACCACAACAGGTAGGAAAGTAACAGTCAAGGATCTCTCAAAAAGAAATTTTGCCTGACCTGGGTATTTTTTCTTTTCCAGTGACAGCTATTAGGGTGGTACAGGTCATGCAACTTGACTTTGAACAACTTTATCAGATGTTACATGCAGCCTAAATTAAATCAGTGTAAAAGAGGAAAATTACTCTTTTGAGTACAATCAAATTTTCCCTGTCAGGGTGACAAGAAGTACTACATTGGATTCCAAAAAGTAAGGGCCAGTATAATTTTCATAAACTGCTTACAGTAATTAGAAAACATGTTTATTAAATTTGTAGATGACATCTGGCTGGAAAACACTGCCAACTTGTTGGAGGACAGAGTTAACATACAGAGAAATGCCTTGAGGGGGAAGAAACCTGATGGACATCAAGTTTTGACACTTGGGTAGGAGTAAATGTGAGACAGGGAAAAGCAGGCTAAGTAACAGTTTTAAGATAAAATGTAATAAACAGTAGGTCAGGGAAGATGGAAGGAAAAAAAAGAGAAATTATTACTACAATCTGAACATGTAACAATATCAAGCTGTAATAGCAAAAAGTGTCAAACTATGATATGTAATCATGAGCAGAGCTTGCAAATTGCATGAAAAAAACACCCCCAAAACTTACTGCTGCCCTTCTTGGATCTTGTAATCTTACTGCCATGTTTAGTTCCTTTAGACAGATCTTATCCATTTATTTCAGGGAAGAGAAAGAAAAATTATGGGTACACTACAAAGAAGAGGAGACTGCAGGAGGTAAGGCTGTCTAACTGAAGAAAAGATTAAAGGCAGGTTCAGGTAACATGTTTTGCATATATAAAGGTTAACTGCCACCAGGAAGAAAATCAACTGTTCTCCATCTTAGTGGTGGTCACAGAACAGTAGACAAACATTCCTCATAAGGAATTCCCTTTGGATAGAAGGGCTTTCTAGAAGGACAGGTAGTTAGAAGTTGGTTATTTTGCCTAAAAATGTTGTGGAACTTACTTCTTTTACTTATTTATTTTTTGTTTTAAAGAAAAAAGTTGACAACAACCGTCAGAAGTGATTCGCATATAGATCACATTGCCTTGTACAGAACAATGACTGGACAGTTACAGCAAAAAGTTTCAATGAAATAAACATAGTTATTCATAAATTTTTAAGATTTAAACATGCTACATAAAAAAACCCATTCAGAAACTGCTCACTTATTTGGAAGCAAAATCTGAATCACATAACTCATACTGCAACATGTTTACTTGCAGCTGGAAAAACAAAATTAAAAAAAATTTCAAACTTCCTCAACTACTTGCATCCTGGTCCCAACTTCTACTTAATGTTCTTGCAACTAAACACAGTTTAGCAGCAAACATGAATAATTTATTTTACAGCACCTCCCCTCCCCATATTTTCTTCAAAATTCTGAAGTGATTGGAAGACTATGCTTTGATTAAAGAATAAATACTTCTAAATTAAAAAAAAGCCCAACATCATCATCATATCAATTCCATAAAGAATATTCAAAGACATATTTTGAGTCAGTTAAATATTAGAATAAAACAAATCATAAGGCAAACTCCTACAGTATTACAGATTAAAAATTAAAATAACTTTATCACAATAGTGAACTGCAGTTTAGGACATGTAGTA
Source organism: Eubucco bourcierii (assembly GCA_013396675.1). NCBI lineage: Eukaryota > Metazoa > Chordata > Aves > Piciformes > Ramphastidae > Eubucco > Eubucco bourcierii. The sequence goes on from VWZE01021530.1 coordinate 62,746, forward strand.
CCTGAACAGGAATGAAATTAATATGTTAGTAATTAAAAAATAATTTTAATAGTTTTTTTCATTACTCTTACTATTCCAAGAAATGAAGAAACAAATACTTCCAGTTGTTTGGTTTTTTTTTCCATGCAAAATGGAAACATTTAGCAAAGGTTTTCTTTTTCACTTGTCTGAAGCAAGTTGGAATAAATGTTGGACACATTTTGAAATTTAATGTGTCTTGCAATACAGCATTATGGTCTTTCAGAATATATTAAACAGTAGCACCATCTACTGGTCCAGAAATCCTTTCAAACTTTAGAAAAAGCTGTGGAGAGTGATCCAGCCAAAATGATGCAAAATGCTACTGAGAGTAACATGTAGTTTTTCAGTCCCTGGATAGGCAAAGGGAGAAAAAAAAAAAAGATTATGTTGGAATAATAGCCATCACTTCACCAAAAATTAAAATACAATTAAGAAGCAGAGTATTGTGACTAAATTAATAAATCCATTGCATTAAATGGTAAATCATATATCATTTTATGTAATGTTTATAACAAGTTTGCTGTCCAAAGTAGTTTCGTAAAAGTAATTTCTGATGCAATATGCTTGCAAAACAGTCACAAAATTAACTCAGCAATTAAAAAAAGTCTGTTTAAAGGCCTTTGTCTACTTTCAGATTATTTTTCAGCAGTAAGTACTTATGCAGAGACTATTCTAAAATGTATGAAAGAAAGACAAAAAGGCTTTGGTGAGTCAAAGATCAAAATAACAAACACGATGCTGTTCTGCAACATTAATTTGCAGTGGGAGATAACATCTAGTTCCCGATCCAAGGATGACTAACGCATTTTACAGAGTCACCAGAAGTATTAGGAAAGATTATCTTTAATGTCAAGTTAGATTCTTTGGGGGTTTGAACTAGATGTTCTCTATGGTTCTTTCCAACCCAAATCGTCTATGATTCTCTTCTTGGAAAACTTAGTATTGCATGAAACAACTTTCAGTCTCACAATGTAATACTTGTCAAAAGGAGAAATTTAAGAGATCTAGAGACAAGCAAGAGAGACAAGAGATTTAATATGACTACCTTGATTTCTTTAAATACAAGGACTCCCCACATTGCAGCAACAAGGCCAGGACCCTAAAGAAGAAGATTCATTTATACATTACAGAATTTCATTAAAATGCACTGCTGCCCTCCCATTACTTTTCTCAGAGTGGTTGAATTTTGTCTGGTTAATAAATGTAGGCCTTTCCATTCCATCTAATTACAGCATTCATGGCAAAAGCATAGACACCAGTGGAATCTTTATAAAGTAAGGCACAATAAAATATTTAAGAAGGGCTACAGAGGAAAGAGAATGTTTTTTTCATATGAGGTAAAATTTCTTTCTAATGACACTGTGGAGTCTGTACTGGGTGATATATGTTCTCTTAGTAGGCTTCAAATATCATCTCTCACTTTAGTTCAAACTACAATCTACGATGTTGCCACATTTGAGAGGACTATTCAGGTTTATCAGCAGCTACCATGGATATTCTTAATATTTCCTTTCTTAGTCATGCCAATAAAGTTAGACAAAGTTTGAGAGAAATTTGATTTTATTGCTCAGTATGGCACCAAGAAACTGCCACATGAATGTATTTCCAGTACAGCACACACCTAGTCAAAGCACAAAGCCAGCCAGGTCAGGAAAACTACTAATTATCTTTGATGCTGTTGTACATATTTCCTAGCTAAGAGCAAAGAGTGATACACAGTGATAATTTTCAGGCACTGCTGGTAATATAGTTTTCCCCCTGTGGGAGCTACGATCTGAATTTTCATGACTGATTAGTACAAATTATCTGAGTACAAAGCAAAAACTGTCTCTCTGTTAAATACTTCCCATCAGATCTGCTAGCAAAAGTGCCTGATGGATGTTTGTACAGTGATCTTCCTCTTTCCACATCCAGTACAGCTGATAGGACACAGATTTAGGCCAGCAGGAAACAGTGTCTCCTGATGAATGTATTTGTGGGTGCTGTTTCCCAGTGAAATTGCCAACTATCCTTTCAATAATAGCCAAGATGCTATTTTGCTTTCCAGATAATGTATGCTGTGAGAGGAATGCATTTTAGAATTGAAACAAATTGAAGAGGTGTGGTGAATAGCTCTCTGAAATTTTCTCTAGGATGAAGTAAAGCAGCAGCTTGGAACCTGTGGTTCAGATAGGCACTCTCATCAGTGCTGTCTTTAAATTTTTCATTTTGTGGTTTTTATACGCTTGCCCTTTAGGCATACTAAATTAGTTAAGCTGCTTGCCATTAATCCTTCAATTTCTAATTAGAATGATCTCTTTTCTCATTGCATACTGCAGAGTTTATTCTCATTTACTGCATCTTGAGGCAAAGCTTAATCCCTATTAACATTGTTTCATTAGTTTGCTTCTAAAGTGGAGCTGTTCAGCAAACCTTTTGATATTTATGAACTCTCATTTTCAAGAAAGTACTGCACCACCATTTAGTAGACTGGCAAGAGAGTAAAGGCAAATTTTACACCTAGTGATGGAATTTATTCAACTTCTAGAAATTAACAGTGCTTTAGAAGGTACAGTATCATAAACAGGAATAGAAAAAGACAAAATGGGCCAACCTATTTTTTCCTTCATTTGCATAAGAACATTATTTTCAGCAATACATAATCTATTCTGACTGTTCAAGAACTGTAAAAAACCAAAAAATAGCTGCCTTAACTAAGCCAAATAACTGCTAGAGGAAAAAAACATAAATGAAAACACCCACAACAAAATCTGCCTGCTGGAATGAAAGCATAAAATATTTTCTATTTTTATCACTTCAGTTTACTACTTGATATTGATAGAGATCTGTCTACAAAAGTTTTGGTTTTTACACAATCTGAAGACTCACACTTTCAATTCTTTTGGGTTTTTCTGCTAAGCATTGATTAAGATGGTGTTTGTCAGAGTCTTCTGTGGTCCTAAAGAACCAAAGGCTAGCATAAGACAAGAGATGAATCAGTGTAAACCCTTGACTAAAGTGCTCTAGACATGTCTTAACTTTAACTTAGTTCCACAAGTGGAAGTGAAAAAAAGTCACTTCACTTTTAAATCTTGTCACAGATATGATTTTTTAATATACTTACTGCAGTAATTATTGGAAAGCTGACCACAGCACTGAGATAGTGATTGGCTATGAACCAGCAGCAATTGGCTATTGCCCAAAGCACACCAGAAACAAACCCTAGAAAAATAAATCCCAGTCAAAAACATGCACAGCAAGGTATAAACAGCAATATGTGGAATGTCTATAGCACAGTACAGAAATAGTATGTATGTATTTTATTACGTTAACTGTTTTCACAAGGTGGTTCTGATAAGCTCAACCAAAGACCAAGGGATAAAATCAGTTACTGTAAATGAAATTCACAATTTTCTGGGAATTTTACTCTCCACTCTGGTAGACAGTTTTTGAAAAGCTGCCAAATGAAAACGTCATTTTGTTCTTGTTTCAGATTAACCCCCAAATTTATCACTGTTTCCTAATTTTAATTAATTAATAGGAGTAATCTTTCCAAGGAGGCAAAAAAGTAGACTTGAAAGGTGAACTACAATTGGAACACTTACCTTGAACTAATCACTGAAAAATGGTCAGAATAACTGAAATTGCTCATTTAAAACGCAGTCATACCTGGCAATATAGCTTGAGGATAAACATTAGGTTTATTTTTCTTGACTGCACAGTAGATCAAAAAGTAGATGGTGCTTGTAAGAAATATTCCACTGAAATGTGCGAAAACGTAATCTAAATCTTAAAGAGAAATTACAAAATTAGTCTAAAACATCAGTTACTAATCTAAATTTCTTTCACCCATAACACTCACACAGACCAAAAAAACATGCAAGGTGCTATTGGTAATGACTCAAATTCAATTGCTTTTGTGACAAACACAGCCGCCAATCCGACTGTGGATGGAATGGTCAGTATTAAACAGGAATTAACTGTTGTGTTGACCCTGGGATTTATGAGAGGCTTTTATGCATTTCTGTGAGTTACTTCCAGAACTCCATTAGTCAAACTACTGAATGAATTTCTTAAAGCCTAAGAAAATCTTCATGTGATGCTACAAAACTCAAGTGGGGATTGTACATAATCCAATCCCCACCCAATCATCTACATTTGTATTCCTATATATATCCTTGTTTCTTTTCTGTACATTTAAAGCTAAGGCAATTGCACTTTGTAAGCTAAACACATAGCAATTTTGCCCTTTATGTACCTTGAAGAATGGATCACCATTTTGGTCTCTATAATCATTAACAATAGCAAATGATTTATGGACTTCATGTGTGCTCAAGAGAGTATTTCCAACATGGTAAAGCAGAAGCATCTGGCAAGGTGATCTCTGTCTCCTTGGAACTGCAATTTCTCAACAGGAAAGGCAGCTACAGTAATGATAACATCTGCTGTGTCTAGCTGGGGAATGTATCAGTTTCAGTATTCAAGAGAAAAGGAATGTAACATAATAAGCAAATTCTTAACAGCAACATTATGCAGCTTCATCTGTAAGTTGCTGCTGTATTACTTGATAGACTACACACTAAATATTTAGGAAAATGCTTCTGGGGAAATGTAGTTTGAAACTGGCAATCAGGCTTATGTCAAAAGGTTTCCATAAAAAAAAAACCTGCAAAGTTTTAATTATTTATGCTGTTATGGATCTCTTCTGCTCATCAGTCATGATCAACTTTCTCCTCTTTCTTTATCGGTGTACTAATTTGGCAATTGGTACACCTCATGCCATTGTTTACCTGATGTTTCAGGCATACGAACTTTGTGTTTTGAGACTGCAAGTATGTAATGCATCTCTGGGCTGTTTCTCTCTGTTCTGTAATCTCTCTCTGTTCTCTGTGGTGTAATTCACCTCTGAGAAAAAGGCAGTACTGGTGCTGAGATTATGACAACACATAACATAGGGTAGAACTAGTAAGTTCTCACAGTATATTTTCAGGTATATCAAAGATACCACCTTTACAAAAGCAGAACACAGGACACTTATAAAAGAAAGTACGAGTCATCTAGTAGACCTTACCAAATTGACTCGCTCCAGTGTATATAGTTCCATTTCTTCTTCCATGGTCCTTGATGTAAAGTACTGGTACAAAACTGGAACCATACAGTGTTCCAGCTACTACAGCCAGGCTACATCCTCTTTAAAAGGAGCAAAAATCAGAGAAAACAGCCTACTGTTAATCATGGAAGTATCACCACACTAAGACAAGTCCAGCGCAGCAGTCAAAGACTGTTTATCACATAAAAAATAGTTAGGAACACTGTAAAAATAACACACCTTAGCATAGTTTTATTTTCTAGTGTAGAAATGGTTCAACAGTTCTTTTTCTTATACCTTGTGGCCAAGCAACATAAATAATTCCTGCCCCAAGAGCCTGCAGTCTAGATTAACGACAAATCACCTAACTACAATTTCCTAAAAGCAGAGCCAGGATGAAACAAAAATATAGTGAAAACTCTCCCACCCTGCAGCTTCATTGCTCAGTCTACATACTCTTTACAGTTTTCCCAAGTTCACTGCCTCTTTAGTCCCCCTCCTTCTCTGCCTCCAGACTGCTGTTCTGGTTGCCTCCAGCCCTGACAATGGCACCTTGCTAGCTGCTTTTTCCACCTTAGAACATTTCTGCTGTCTTCCTACCATGTTGCTATGCCTTCTCCAGATGTAT
>VWZE01021530.1:68718-102471 GCA_013396675.1 Eubucco bourcierii
GCCAGATTGGATGAGGCCTTGAGTAACCTGTACTAGTGGGAGGTGTCCCTGCCTATGGCAGGGGGTTGGAACTAGATGATCCTTGAGGTCCCTTCCAACCTTACCATTCTATGATTCTATGATTCACTTGGAAACCACACCTGGAAGTGTTTTATTAGCAAAGACTACTCCTAGGCTGGAGTGCTAATTAACAAGGTGATAAAAAACAGCTCTGTAATTACTTGGTCACTATTGTTATTTACTTTACTACTTGTAGTAACATTTGGCAATTAATAATTAGTAAGATAAAGCATACTCAACAGTGCTAAGGAAATAGTCTTAATGAATTGTGAAGGTATTCATATATGAATATGCACACTACACCAACAATTTTAAACTTGTTATTCATTAGGGCATGACTGTACTAGGAAAACCACAGGACACAAATTCTGCTCTTGTGTTGTGTTCAACTACCTTCTCTGGCTACTCAGCCTGTACCAGTGAAAGAACTGCTAATGACATACATGAGTCTCTTTTTTGATGGAGAAAGGTTGTCCACCCATGAGTCATCAGAGGTATCTTCAGAAGCATTAATAGACTGCAAAAACCCAAGACATTTCACATGAGTTTAATTTAGTTTCAGTTCTTAAAAAAAAATCAACAATTTATTAAAGAATTTTGCTCTAAGAAGATAAAATGAAAATTGAAGGAGAAACAAAAAGAATTTACAAGCATACATTGTATAAAGAAATAAGTTTTTTGAATAAAATAGTGATTGGATTTATCAATCTCAGTTTATGAGTTTGGATATGGACTTTGGTTTTGTTTCACTAGCATTTACTTTAACCTGTGCTTAGACTTGACCTGTCCTTCCTTAAATGTAATGAGTGATTCAACTTGCAGATTTGATTTATTATCCATTTTTGTCTTTTGTTGACAGCTTTGTTGTTAATATCAGAATAAGGCTATTTACAGAAATTTAACATCCTTGTCTGCAACTTAAAAGAAACTTCGACATCCCTTTAATTCTGCAATCAGACTTTCTTCTTTAATTCAGTCTGGTAGACATGAACCTCTAGTGAGCACTGAGCACAGCTAGAAAACTCTCTGGGGCATTCTATTCAGGTAGTATCCAAGTGCTGAAGTAGAAGAGTGCAGGGGTAGAGGAGAACTATTGTTCTCTAGATTTTGTTGCATGCTTGGAGCACCAGAAGGACTGACAGCCAATCTAATACACCTCGAACACCCATCTATGCCACAGATGATCCTGAGAACCAGTGACTTGTCTCCTGGTTTTGTAATGCAGCAAAAATTTGGTCAGTAAGAGTTATTGTCTTTCATCTAACCACCCTTCTAGTTTTACAGTTTGAATTAAAATGGCTTCCCCCTCCCAGATACAAAACCAATACACAGTCTTTTATAGAATCTCTGTCACAATGAAAAAGGACTTCTAACCCATTTAAAGTTGACAGTAAAGAAAGAATACTTGAGAAAACCTTTTCTGCTTCTTGCATTTGGCTGGACATACAAGATCCACAAACTGAATACAATCAACGCGTATTTTGGTAGTTTTGTTATCTACCATAAATTTTAGTAAATCTAGTTAACATTAAGCAATTTTTTTTTAATGGCTATATACTTTCATTGTTGCAAAACACCAACTGCAGAATACTTACACTTTCTCTCAGTAAAGGTGTGCTTTCTAATAAAGCTGAAGAACTCTGAACTTCAGTTTTTATAAAAAGAAATATGACAGCACTCAGAAGAGAAAATACACAAATATCATGTCAGCTCATAAGGACATAACATTCTGCATCCAGAGACAAAAGTTGTATACAGAAGTATATTTTCACTATTACTCTAAAATCACTTTGATAAATTAAAAAAATTCATCGGTTTTTAAGTCTCAAACAAACTCAGTAAATAGTCTTTGTATCACTTTATAGGTCTCTGTTCTATGCTTGAAGACTGAAGAGTCTCCTCTTTACAGTGTATAGTTACATATTACATATTGTTACATATAGTTACATATTACATATTGCTTTACAGTGCCCTTTTGTATTAGACCACACACGTAATAATAACATCTGACTCTTAAGTTCTATACTGAAAAGCTTAAGTGGTACAGAAACAGATTTGTGCTCAAGGAAAAAAGTTAATTTTCTAGTCTTCTATCACATGTGAGGGAATACTGATCCTTCAGGGTCTTACACACACACGTGGAAGAAGGGGTACTGCTCAGTGGTGCTCCGGTGCACTGAGTGAATAAAATGAAGAAAGGGTAACACTACTACTCATATCCCTGGCTCTAGGAAATCAGGTAAATATGTGTAATCAGAACTGGTAGGATCTGGTTTTTATTAAAAGTATTTTAACAATTTAGGAATTCCTTCTCATAAGTGTAACAAGAATGTTTCTGAAGGATTTATCTCCAACTGAAGAAAGAATAATATATATAAAAGGATGTTAGCTTCCTCAAGAGGGACTAGCATCTCTCTCCTAGCAAGCAAGGATGGTTCTATCGTCTTCATGTTCTTAACGCTATGCCTACAGGCATTACGTGCATCTGTTGCTTATGGAAAGACTGCTAGACCTGGGAATTAGGGCCACCCTTATGTTCCTATAAGGACCTTCATAGTTATCCAGTTGGAAAGTAAGAACACTGTTACATAACAGAGACTCTCCTTCCTCTATGTTTGGACCAAAATGTGTACCCATACAAATAAAAACAAAACACAACAAAACCGGTAAAAGCCCTTTCAAAGATCCCAAAGAAAGTTGCTGTTCTAAGCGAAGCTTAAGAGTTAACAAGGCAGGGAGATATGGAGGACAAGAGATAATGTAACACTTCCGGTTTTTCACAGACTCTGAAGGATCTGGGAAGAAATCTTGTGACATCTTCTAGAGTTCATGAGGCTTTATACCCCTTACTGAGTAAAGCCAGACTGGGAATCTTTCAGAGGTTTTCTAACTGAGATTTTTCTAGTCAGTTTTTCCTCTCTCATGAAATTTGGGCAAAGTGAACCATCTGAATAACCAAGCTAGGGAGGCATCAAGTTTATCACTGCTTTGCCTTAACATGCCTGTGATCTCAGAGATGTATTTCTGTGTTTATGAATAACCATTTCACCATTGTACTATTCGGAAATACAACACCAACCAGCTAAGTATGGATAGGTCATGAATTCTGCAGTATATCGAGCTGCAAAAAATTGCCCTCTGGTTAAAATGGTCCCTATGGTTACAAAACATATATTTCATATTACAGAAATTTATTGTAAGAATACATTTTTTACCTTAATAGTGAAAGTCCAGCTCCAATATAATTTAATATTGGTCTTGATATCTCTTCTGGGTCAATTCCAAACCAGCCAAATCTGGAATTTTAAAGTAGTTTCACCGAGCTGCACTGACTGCATACAAATAGCTAAGTTATAGCCCAGTCTTCAAAATCTTTACTCATGTAAGTAATTCTGCTTAAGTTTAGATTTTGCAGTATTGGGTTGGATTGCAAAAAGCTGTATCTACTGCAGAAAAATAATCTTTATGCTAATTTACATTGACTTTTAAAAGATAATTAAAAAATGAAAGTAAATTATTTTATCAGCCTGTGTGGCAGAAGATAGAGAGTACTATTTCTACAATAATGAATACATTATTTATTCACTCACTCATGTTAATGAACATCACTGCACATTTTTTCATATTGAGATTGCAAAAACTCAAAATAAAAAAAAAAATAAATTAATCTGAGTACTTTCCAACAAGAGGGAAAAAGATCTTATATATGTGATAAATCCCCTGTATTTGTGACCATATTTTCACTGCAGTTATTAATGAAGAACTGGTGACATTACTAATGCATAACTTAAGATTTAAACATACTCACCTTGAACTTGCCCAACCTGTCAGCAAATTAAAAGAAGCCCATATCAAAAGACCAAGAGCTAAGCCAATAGTTTTAACAATAGGGACAACTGCAACATTGCCTGAAACAAAATAGAACAAAATTAAAATCAGTTAAAAACTAGACTGCGACATTTTTGCTCTAGTGACTGCTGAGAAGCCAAGAAATGTAAGTAAGGTGGTAGCAAATAATTTTTTAAGAAAACAAATGCATTAACCACCCACTTTTCCTTAATACCATTTTAAAAGTTGCTGATTAAGTACAATAAAATGTGTTCTAAGGCTACAGCTCCATTAATAATGAGACTTAAAAAACCCAAATAACTACTACTTCATATATGTAAAAGTTTTTTATTGCAATTTTTAATATTAAAAGTTAGTACTATGTAGTGTTTCAAGAAATAGAATCTCTTCATTCCTACCTGTTGCCCACACAAAACCCCCAACCATAGCTAGAGGCCAAAATCGGGGGCAATTCTGGATTAAATTGACCACCAAAGACACTAGCCATATGGAGGCACAGAGAATCCACTGGAAGAACATTCCTACGGAAAAAGCAAACACACACAATACAGAACTTGTAGAATACTGAATGTGTGAACCTCTTAACATACTGTTTTACCTAAAACTGCAGAAAAAAAAGAAGGTAGCCATCTATTTTGTGAATTTCAGAGAATCATGTTACAATATAATCCAAAAATGTGTTTTAGGGTGGGTGTTATTATGTCAACTTTTTCTTTACAAGTAGCTGCAAAAGACACTTTAGAGGACAAAGATTACACCAGCACTGATTTTGAAACACATGAGAATTTTGACAAGCTTCTGACTAAAACAGTATTCAGTAACTGCAAACTTCTGCCGCTACACAAGTAGTCGCTAACATGGACAACTGCACTGGACAAAACTCCTCCAAAGCTCAGAGCTCAGGTTTTTTCATTAATCCACGACTCAGAGGATTATAAAAATTTTGGACAGATTTCTTCTTTTCTCTGTAGATTCTCTAAAGGTCAAATAGGCTGAGCTAAGATCAAATCCTAGTTGTCGGGACCATATCTGGGACAAAAAAACCCAGAGACTATATGCAACATGTAATGCAGATGCTGTTATTGCAGTAACATGATGGCAGATTTATATTCATCTAAGGATCTGGTAACTGACTCTGCTTCAAATAAAGATGCAAATACAGCATGAACCTATTACAGTGAAGTGATGAAAGTCCAAGTAGGAAATAGAAGCAATTGTTCCCTCTTACCAAATCACCAAATAGAAGTATTAAAATTTATTTGTTTTGTTTTTGTGTTAGGTCCAAAACTGAAAGGCAATACAATACTCCAAAATAGCTTTAACAGCATAAATAAAACTGAATGTACTTAAGAATCCCCACAAGGGTAGAAAAGATATTTTGCTTTCCATTGCAAAATCCTAATGAAACGCACATTATCACTGTTAAACAAAACATAAAAAGGCTCTTCTAGAGATCTGTCACAATATACTATTGCTTTACACCTTAACAACGGCAAAGAAAATTAAAACATGATCTATAGGTTAAGACTGTGATGATATTTTTAACTCTAGCTATAGAAACTATCATATTTGCTGCTAAAATATTATTCCCATTAGCAAAAAAAAACCCAACAAAACCAACCAACACAAACAAAATGGAAGAATATAAGTAAGTTTACCATCACCAGTATCAAATTTCTTAACAGGCACAAAGTTTGTACCAAACAGAAGGACAGCTACTGCGGAAGAGGTAAAGCCAATAACTAGATCTGTTCCATTGCTGGTGTTAAAGGTACTGTAAGCTTTCCTGACGTTCATCTTTGTTCTAAAGATGCCTCTTTCTATGGAGATGCTTTGCTGCAGGTCCTGACAGATTCTGAAAAATCAGAGAGTGGAATTAAACATAACACCAACTTCGTTCAGAAGTATGAAACTTAAGAGGATTCTACTTACCAATCTCTCAAAAGATGGAAACAACTACAAAGTTATTATAATGCCAAAAAAAGCTAACAGAATGTGAATGAAATAACTTAAGAACAGATATATGTTTCATAATCAGTGTCTGAAAACGCTCAGTGACATGAACAAAGAGATGCACTCAAAGATTATGAGGGTTTGAATCTGTGAGGCCTATCAGAAGCCCTGACACTTTACAGAGACACTATTCCTCGTTCCTGTAGCCAAAGGGAGGTCACACCAGGGTGTGTAAAAGCAAGGGCTAGGTAACATCTCAACAGGGAGAAGAAGCTATAGCAATCTGCAGCCCTGTTGCCTAGAAACCATGAACAGGCACAGTGGGATCAAAATAGCATCATGAAGATCAATCAGAATTGCTCTAGTTGATACAAAACGTGAATAAAAGTTCTTTTTTTTCTGTGTGGAAGCTGCCTCTAAAGTTTCTTCATTCATTCCACATAACTATAGTTAGAAATAAAGAGTTTTTTTCAATCACATAATGCCATTTTTTTAAAAATCAGAGACTCATCTTGAGCTCACACTTAATGGAAGCACCACATATATAGTTTTAATATGGACCATGACACAAAAGGTGTCTCTGAGAACAATTACAAGAACATGATCTCTGCACACATAAGCTTAAGACCATGCTTAAAAGACAACGGATATGAAAAGAATCTGGAAATTTAACCTCAAATGCCACCAAGATACTGCTGCGAGTACAAAGGGGCATATTTATAGAAAGATGCATATAATTCTATTGTCAAAGTAATGCTATTTATACTGAACCAAATCACATCCTAATGCAGCTTGACATTCCCCAGTGTAGGTGGACTAGCTACAGCCTGAGGGAAAAAAGCTAAAATTAGAATGGTGGAAATTTTGCCAAGTCTTGTAAGGGGTGTTGTGACTACACTTTTTGCACAAAAGGAAGAGATGAGCTGCAGTATATTCTTTCATCTTATTTTATCCTCCAGTCTTACCTTCTCTAGAGTCCCTAGGTATGATACTGTAAACTGCATCTGCTGAGGTTTTGCTTTTATCTAGAGCTTTAGCAGGGCCATCACTGTAAGCTGAAATTAATTACTTGCATTAGCAGGTGAAAAGCACAGTGCCACAACAGTGTCTACAACTGTTCTCCTTGAAAGATGTAAGTATATTTTTAACATGAATACCTAAGAATAACACAGATGACATTTATCAGACATCATCAAGGTGCAACAACACAGGTATTTTTGTGTATCTTATATCTTTCTCCTTCTTTCCGTCTTTCTTGCCTACTTAGAAGATATGCTTCTCCAAAAAGTTTTCACTGTATTTAAGACACTTCTATGGCACATGTTTCACCTGAGACACTGAGCAGTGCAAAAAGTAATCCTTAGATTCCTTCAAAATCTGACTTCATAGGATAAGAAACATTGTGACACTACAACAGATTATGATAGATAATGGTTTTCTTCAGCTATCTTCATTCCATCTACCTTGACATACTGAATGAACACACTTAATCCATTTAGTGGACAAGTAAGGCACAATGAATGCGAACTCAGTACTTTAGCTTTTAAGTAAGTCAGTTATTATGCTGGTAAAGTACTAAGACCTTTTCAAACTTGCCTTTTTGATTTTGTTAATACACAGAGAAATATTATTTAAAAAAATATTAGCATCGTGTCTAAGAGAAAATCTCTGCTGCAGGGTAATACACTTGCATGATTTTTTTTCTTCCAAAAATCTCTGTATTGTGCACCTTGAGGATTGTTGTTGTGACGGTTTGGGAGTTACTCGCCCCCGCACCCCCCTTTGTAAAATGGCCCAGACTAGAACTCAGTCGGCTGGAAGTTAAAAGATGAAGCTCTATTTACAGCTCAGCACAATGTACAAGCAGATATATACACTATATACAGGAATAGTTACAGAAATATACAAGTTAAAGGTAATACAAAAACACAACTCCCCTCCCAGAAATCAGAGACCCCAGGAGGGGCTCCCAACCACCCTTCCACCTTCTCCCCACCCCTGTACCTTACCCCAAGGTCTGCCTTATGCCCAAGGTAAATTAGGAGGATCGGCCAGGGGGGTTAGAAGAAAAGTGGTTAGTGAAAATTAATCGGAAGAGGAGCCAGAGCCAGAAGCTGCTAGACCGCCCCAGAAGCTGTTCTCTCAGCAAGAGACAGACAGAGACTGACTTATCTATATTTATGTTCTTTTCCCAAAACAATTTTCAGCAGGCCTATGAGTGAAATAGACATCACCATGTTTTCCTTTCACAGCCTATAGTGTAACTTTCTCTATTAAAATATTCCAATTAGCCTCAAACCAGCAGAGTCGTGCAGTTGGAAAACCAGAACAATAACATCAAGGACAAAAAGGAAACACAACTTCCAATAACCAAGTAAGAGTATGCTCCATTATGACTGCTTAAAAAATTTTTTTGGGCACTTAGCTCCAAATCTGGTTAAATGTCAGCCCCAATTTTCAATACTGCTTTAAGGCTCTCAAGAGAAAGCTCAGCCATACAAGGTTTGGAAGAACCTGCTCTAGCTCTGATGACAGCATCTCTTTAAGCAGGGAGTTGAACTGGGTGACCTCCAGAGGTCCCTTCCAAGATAAATTAGAAATTCTAAGATTGTGTGATCCACTGTTAGATGCAAATAATGAACTGGAATTGGCCATTAAGTTGACTATACTTTTTTTTTTTTTTTCTACACATGCTTGCACATTCCTTACACAGAGACACTCAAGGAGTTCACTAAAAGCCTCTTCTCTACAATTCTGTTACTGTTGGACTTGCACCACACAATTCCAAATGTTTGTAGCTAACAAATGCCAAGCTACAAGTACTTGCTGAGCCTCCTAAGGCATTAGGATAGACTGGTTACATCTGAAACTCAAGCATTGTCAAGCGGAATTATTGCTGTTACTTGAATGAGAGTTTTCTTTCTCTAAGTAGTCCTAACTCTAAGGTACTTTGGGGTTTCCAAGCTGCAGAGGAAACATCATAGAATTTTGCTGGTACACACTGCCCTTACCAGACTAATTTCACTTGTTTACCTCACTGTGAGGTTGTTCTCTGCATTTTCACATTTATCCTCAAAATTATGCCACAATTTCATTCATTTGCACAGAGACTCAACAAATTATGATGCAAGCTTAATGTACAGCAACACGTAGTCGCAGTCTATGCAGACTGGCATCAAATCAAGAAGCTTGTCCTTGAAAGCTTTCACCTCAGGGTAGATCCAAGTTGTTATCAAGATCTGAAACTGCTGTCAATTTTATGTTTTTTATAGAGGCTGCACGTCACACTGCTTGTCTGCATGTTTTCCCTATTAAGAGTAGATTTTGTCCTTACTTCAAGAGATTTCCACCAGCCCCAAGGCAGCTCAGAGCAACTTGACACTGTGATACCTGACAGGCTGCTTCAGAAACGTCTCTTCACTTCCCCAAGACGAACGCTTTTAGAAGACGTTCTCTGGGACGTAATTTCTGTATGTGGTGTCATGCACCAATGAAAAGCATGTAGCTGAGCTCTCCACATAGGCGGAGGGTGCTTCCTTTAACGCAAACAACCTCCGCGCTTCCGCGGTGCAGGCCCACGCTGCAAGCGGGATACGGCCAACAGACGGGGCAGGCCCGGCCCTCGGCCACAGCCGTCGCACAAGGAAGAACAAGTCGGCTGGGCAGCTCAGCTGCTCCGCAACGTACCCTGCGAGGGAACTTATGAAGATCCCCCTTCCTGCCGGCCGCACACCTTTTTCCCAGCGCCCTGCCGTGGAGTTTTACGGCGCTCTGCACTCGCAGACCGCCGCGTACTGGCTGAGCCCCGCCCTGGGCCTTCCTTGCAGCCTCGCCCCTAGCCCCACCGTTCTGCCGCCGCGCCGCCGCACTGGCCTCCCCCGCTGCTCCGGCTTCCCGTCCGGGTCTGCACCGCCCCTCGCCTCGGCCCGCCTCCTGCCCATTCGAGTCTCTGCCGGGACGGGAAAGTGACAGACAACCCACGAAGGGCAGGGAAGGCTTCTGCACTTTTGTTGCCCGCCTTTTTACCGCATTGGCCCCGTGGCAGCGGCAGGCGGGCTCGGCAGGGTGGGGGCGTGGCGGGGCGAGGCGAGGGCTGTCTTTCTGGCGGGGCAGAAAGACTGACAAAAGCATGTAGGCGCGAATGTTGCGGCTAAGGTGTCTTAGTTCCTTATTGGTCTTAAACGGCAGCTGATCAGTCACTTATTTTATTTTTTAGTGTTAATGCACCTCTGTAGTTTACAGAGGTGCTGCTACCACATTACCTACGGAAAAAAAAACTGTCTGGTTTTGCAGCTTCTGCCCCAGAACACAGATATGATTTGAAGACAGCACTTCTACTAGAGGGGAAGGGATTGCGTCTTTGTGGGACGTCTCAACAACTTCTCAGGCCTCCTTGTCAGCCGGGAGCTGCCATGGGGCCAAGGGGCTGCAGGCACCCCCATTGGGCACCCTGGAGAGGCAGGATCATTTCCTGTCCGCTGCCCCTGTGGTCAACAGCAAAGCAGGGATACCTCCCTGCCAGGTCAGGGCATGCAGGCTCGGCAGCTGACAAACAGCAGGTTTTTTTTCCCTAAGCCCTAAAGTTACCACTTTGCACCCTGGGAAGCCCCCATGTTGTTCGACAAACAAAACTGAGCAGGAAAAAAATCTGCACAATGTCAAGATGTTCTTGTAGATTTCCGTGTAAGGATTTGACTCAGACCGGTTAAAGCTCAGACAGTTAGTCAGCATGTTTAGTCACGAAGTAAACATTTCTTGCAGCCCTCTTGGGCTTCCAGATGGCAGCCCAGATCCATCTCCTTACAAACATAACACAAGCCTTCTGAAGTAATAATTCCTATTTTGCAAAACAAATCTGTGTTATCATAATAAAGACATACAGGTGGAAGTATAAGTTTTCAGCCCCATGCACTCACTAAAGCAAGAAATGCACCATTTATCAATTACTTTTACATTATGTCTATCTGCCTGACAGAGATGAGCTGCAGAATGTCTCTATGCAAACAGTTTAACTATAGTGCATCCAAGAGAAATAACATCACATACAATAACCATAGATGTAGCCTGGAATAAAAGAAGTGCTTTTAATCCAAAGGTAATGTAAGTTATACATTACATTATTTTAGTCAGAAAAAAAAAGGTTAGGAAAAATGTTAATCTTTTACATTGAACTGTCTGCACATAGAAGGCAAGAGCACATGAAATAAGGAGGCCGAACTGAAACTACACTCTTTCAAGGGTCAAAGGATAGTCAAAAGGCTGTACCTACTGCAGATTAAAGAAGGGAGAAAATCACCTATGAAAGAAGTTGGAAGAAAGGATCATAGGTAGTAATTCATATTAGAAGGAAGAGGCTGTGCTTGTTAGACTTAAGAAGGATCACAGGATCACAGGATGTCACGGGTTGGAAAGGGACCCAAAGAGATCATCGAGTCCAACCCCCTACCAGAGCAGGACCATGCAATCTAGCTCAGGTCACAGAGGAACGCATCCAGACAGGCTTTGAAAGTCTCCAGAGAAGTACACTCCACAACCTCTCTGGGGAGCCTGTTCCAGTGGTCTGTGACCCTCACAGTAAAAGAAGTTCACCCTTGTGTTGAGGTGGAACCTCTTGTGCTGCAACTTCAATCCATTGTTCCTTCTCCTGTTGCAGGGAGCAAGTGAGCAGAGCCTGTCCCCCACTCCTGACCCCCAGCCCTCATATGTTTATAAACATTTATTAAATCCCTTCTCACTCTTCTCTTCTCCAGACTAAAAAGCCCCAGGTCCCTCAGCCTCTCCTCATAAGGCAGTGCTCCAGTACCCTAATCATCCTTCTAGTCCTCTGCTGGGCCCTCTCCAGTAGATCCCTGTCCTCTTAAACTGGTGAGCCCAAAACTGAACACTCTATTTAAGATGAGGTCTCACCAGGGCAGAGTAGAGGGACAGGAAAACCTCCTTTTATCTGCTGGATACTACTCTTCTTAATACACCCCAGGATCCCATTGGATGCAAAGGTGAATGGCTGTAGGAGATTACATATAGGAAGATGGCTTATGTGTGGCCTGTGAATAGATTTTGAGAACTTTCTGGTGAATTAGTGAATTCTTGTTGTTTCCTAAAACATGAGTTATTCTCATGTTCCCATCTTAAGAGATTTGAAAATGAAGCAGAGCATTTAAGCAACTGGATGGTGCTCTTTGATGTTGCCAGCATATGAATTGAGATGCAGGAATCTAGCCGCATCTAGATTTCAAAGCTACAAATGAAATGAGGAGTGACAAAGAATTCTTCATATCATTTTACACTTTCCTCTAGATAATCTTTAAAGAGTTGCAGTAGGAAGATTATACAGGTTCCAAATTTTTGATTTAAGAGAAGTGTCATAGCAAAGGATAGCTACCAATGTCTGGAATGGGTTGTGTTTTGTCACTGCTTGATTGTAATGGACAGGTCATGCTGCTGTCTGTATACAGGAACTGGGCATTTGAAAGCAACTCTTGCAGTGTGATATGCTTCCAACACAAGCAACTCTGTGCAATTAGCAACGAAAAGTAAAAAAAAAGCTTCATGCTGAATTATTTGCTGTCAGACTCAGCGGTAGGTTGAGACAGTATCCAGGAGGTGTAACTGTGTTGTGCAATCTTTTTTGGTAGTTTAGCGTTTGTTAGTTTTTTGGTTTTGTTTTTTCCAATATTTACTCTCAAAGGGGGACCATATCTTAGACATTTCAAAAAATTTCTTCCTGTGTAGGTGTAAGTATGTGGTATGGGTGAAATTATTCTCTCAGAATGCAATGCTTAGTTACCCTCACTTACCCTGGCTTTAGCCATCTAACTCTGATGAAGTTCTGCACACATTACATTGGTATTAAGTAGGATATAGAAGGTTGTTCTCACTGTGAGCCATGTATGGTGTCTGTTGGTCAAATGGTTGTAAAGCTGGGACTTCTTGCTAATGACCCTCCATCTTTCAGAGAAACCTTCAAGCATCTAAGGCTGATATCATAATGTCCATCTTTGGCAACTTCTTTAAAGTATGAAAATTGTTAAGCAGCAGTAACCATATCTTTCCTGACTTTATTGATACATTTCTCTGGAACTTTTTGAATTGTCTTCTTTGGGCTGTGCCTCTTCAGTCAAATTTGAACTAAAAACAGAGAGATTTCTTACAATTCCTATTCCTTCAAGAACTCGAATTTGGAAAAAGCAAGTGATATGAAGGTTCTTTTCCCAGTAACAGGCATGGATGCTGAAATCTTAACTTGAAACTACACATTTGGAAAAAAAAAGTAATGGCCAATGGCCACAAATTTTTGTGAAGTTCAGACTTGATCCATCTGAAACACAAACCAATTCCTTAGCTATCTATTTCCCTTAATATTGATTATGGAGAAGAGCATACCCCTGTTAGTTTGAACTACATTTTATTATTTTGTACTTAGAATAAAAAAGGAATCAGAAGTGAGAGCTTTACCAGTGTCTCACTTCTTAACTCTGGACAACCCCTTAATTTCTCCCTGCCTCAACTTTCCCAACTCTATAGTGACTATTTTGTGCCTCATTTTGGAAAGCACAAATAGGAACCACTCCTGAACTGTTTAATAGCCTGTTAGTAGCATTTTGAAAGCCACTATCTGATTTTAATTTCCCATCACAAGATCATATTGTTCCCAAAAGTTCTAAAATTATGGGGGCAGGGAAGTGTGGGGTGTGTGTATGTAAAATGTTGGAAAAAAATACATATGTATAAATGGGAATTTCTTCAGTATATTTTCATGCAGTGCACTAGAGGGCCCTCAGGAGTTAGAAATTGATGGAATGCGCTTTTGGAAGGCACATACTTCACCAAGACTTTTCATTACAGAATTTAAAATAGAAGTTGCTAGGTTTTGGTTTGAGCTTTGTTGTTGTTGTTGTTGTTTTGTTTTAAAATAATAGGAGGCTCCTATAAGTTTATAGGAATTCATATGCAAACCACTTCCCAGTAGAGTCAGCTTCCAAACAGTATTTAGCTTGCAATGAAATACCTAAATGTGAACCATACTTAAAACTGAAACATGTGCTAGAATATTTTCAGAACGTCAGCTTTTACTAGGTTACTTTTATTAACTTAAGGAGTTTACCAGAGCAAAGGATATGTCAAGCTGAAGAGGTAAGAGGTTTTACATTCTTATAGCAATATATATATATACATAATATGCAATTATTGTCTGTTTCTTTGAAATGATATATTTTATTTAATGTACTCTAGCTAGATCCTATTCATCTTGTTAGAAGAGTGAAGAGAATTAATAATCTCTCATCTTTAAAGTGTGTTTATGAATTACTTGGCACTGCTAACACATTTTTATATTAGTGAACACGTGCATATTTAACTACTACAGTTACTGGTGTTTAATATTGTATAATTTACAACATTTCTATAACATTAGCCTTGCTGAAGACTTTGTCTCAAGAAAAAGATGATTGTGGACTGATTTTCTTCTAATGCTGGGATAGAGCCGAATGAGATTGCAAATTGTGCCTGTATGTCATGGTTTTGGTGTTTAATTTATACTACAATGAGAAACTGAAAGATGTATCCTGACAAATTTCTAGATGTCTCATCTAGAACTTCTGTCTCTTGAAAATACAAAACCACAGATACCATATGTGAGAAAACTACTATTTTCTTTTTGCAGTTTGCAAAGGAGATACTTCAGATCTTTTAGACTACAGGTCAGTAAACTTTGCTTACGCAGCTGGCTCCATTCATTCTCTGAAGCCAATCACTTCCTCTGTTAGTGACTGATAAGAATTTAATGGCTTGAGAAGGTGGAGTGTCAGCATCCCTAGTGGTAAACACGTTCCCAGGCATATCAGTAGTTTCTGTCCATCACCCATGCTGGAAGCTATTTGGAGAAGGAGAACCAGAAATCGGGGAAGGGAAATCATGCATCATCATCCTGGCTTGCACATACAGAAGACTTTATGCTGTTTTCATTATGTGGATTCACTAGAGAAATGACTACCTTTGATCAGCCAAGTAAAATAAAAAACTTGTTTATTTGCTGCCTGTGCCCCTCACGGGTACTGAGAATTTGGACTTGCAGGCGGCCAAGGACAAGGAGGAATCTGCTAGTGGGCACCGTGTGTGTGATCTACCTGGGATTTCTCATCAGTCAAGTGGGTCATGTTTTACCCCAGCACAAAGGAGGACATCAAAAAATAAGTTCTGGAAGTCTCCAAGATGCAGCCCAATCTCCTTTTCTGGGCATCCCACTGGATGGCACCCTGTCACCACCCAATTTCCAGGAAGCCCAGCTTGGTAGCAATGGGACCTTGCTGCCACCCAATGTAGTTTATATCACTCTGCGATCCAAGCGCAGCAAGCCTGCCAATATCAGAGGTACAGTGAAGCCGAAGCGCAGGAAGAAACATGCAACCCCTTTGTCTTACAGGCAGCACTTTCCAAAAGCCACTTTTACAGGCTGGGAAGGGGCCTTTGCCCAGCAGCCAGGGAGGGCCACACATGCTGTGGGCCCAAGGGAAGCAACAATATCTCTGGAGGTGAGAAAGCGCCAGATGGATGAACACAGGCGAAAAGGAATGGCAATCAGGGAGAGGGGACACCGGAAACATGAGGGGATTCCTATAAAGGCACAACCTCTCCCTGAGGAAAGCAATATCAGGATTTACAGTGAGAGCTCTCCCTCATGGCTGAGCAAAGATGACATCCGAAACATGCGCATGCTGGCAGATTCTCGGATAGAGAGCATCCAAGAAGTACCTTCTCACAAAGCGGTCCTGTTAGTATTTGCCAGAGCTCCCAGCACCGCAGGAACCACTTGTAATCAGGGCCACTGTGGCATCATCAAAAGACCCCTCGACATGAGTGAAGTGTTTGCCTTTCATTTGGATAGGATCTTGGGACTAAACAGGAGCTTACCTTCTGTAAGCAGGAGATTGGAGTTCTTCCAGGGTAAGACATTCCTATGATTTTCAGCTTGCAGGTGGAGTGCTGAGGTTCTCTTCCCTCTCCCGTGTTAATCACAGTGCAGTAGCTGCCACCTTTAACTCCTGTGAGCCTAGGCTAACCCCATCATTACAGGGAAATAAAGCTGGTATATATGTTTAACTTCTGCTGAGGGCAGTAGCAGTTTCCCTCCCATGAGAGTCTGAAATGAGAACAAAGAGAGGGAGTCATCTGTAGCTTGCATGACGTTGTACAGACTGCCTGAAGTGAAACTGATGAAAGACATTCTGGAATATCCTGTGATTCAATCAATATTTCTGATTTAAAAACTTTTTTAATTAAAAAAAAAATCTTCTAAACTTTTCTCATCTTTTAGATTTGTTTTTAATAAAATGTTGTTGAAAATGAACACTGGAATTCATCTATCAAATAGGTGATATGAAAGAGAGTTTGTATTTAGTCAGATAATCTACTTGTAGTACAGGATTTTCCTTCAGCAGACTCATGCAACTTTGAGAGTATTAATACCTCTGGGAACTGAAACATTTTTTAAAGTGGTCTCCTCTCCCCATGTAATTAAAAAAAAACAAACCCCACTGCATTTTAATGAATCCTACTCTACATTTGGAGGTTTACTGCACACATTTGTCTATTATGCAGAAAAAGAAATATACCCAGTAAATATTTCAATATACCTGTGACACAATTAGTATAAAGTTTTCAATTAAAATGTTGGGATTTAATCTTTAGAGAAATTAAAGGTAGATTTCATATATTTAATGTACGTGAGAAGTCTTCTTCTAACTGCTATCTTGTTAAATGCCTTCAGCCTAACTCCTATTTTTGTACAGTCACAAATCTCAACCCAAGGGGGTAACATTGCACTTTAATGAATCATCGCTGAAGTGGCTAGCTATGTTTTTGCTGTTTATTTCTTGCTGCTGAAATTAGCTTATACCAAATACTTTTATATCAGTCTGCAGTTCTTGAAAATGTATTGCAAGAACAACTTTCTGAAATCTGACAGCAGGATACAACCCAGTGATCTCCAATTCCTTCCTGCTTTGTAAACCTTCCCTTTGGCAACTCAATGTGAATGAATCTCTAGGAACAACAGTTTGGAAGCTTATGAATATTATTCATACTTGCAGAGCATGGAAGATACATTATGCCTAGTTTATTTTTAGGAACAAGATTTACTGCCGTAGAGCTGTCATAAGGCATTAAGGTAGTTCAGTTGGAGAAACTGCACACTGTAGCTGCAGAGATGACAGACTGCAAGCCTCTGAAAACTGCTATTAGGCTAATTGTGCATTGTATAACTCAGTGCCTGTCACCTTACAGTATGTTTTGGACTGTCTGGGGCAGAGAGTGTCATTCTGTCCTCTAATTTTCTTTTCCTCATAACTGGCTATGTTCCTGTATCAAGAAAAGTGTTGCTAGGTGATGAGAAGAGAAATAACATTATTTTGGTCTCACTTCATTTTTTCCATCTAATGAGTGAACAGAGCATTAGGAACAGTTACTGTACCTTGTCTGTCTCTATTTCTTTAGCCTGGAAATATGCTGTGGCTTAGATGCCCAGTATCTAAATTGAGCTTATTACTATTTACATTCTCATGTCTGGCATAATCTGAAAAATGTCTGTGTTGAGAAAATGAGCAAAAAATATATTGTTAAAAATAACACGAGCAATTAGTGAGTTCGTTTCTATAACCCGTATGTTTTTAAATTAGGATTAGGTGGCACTCTAAAGCTTTTTCAGGGCAGCTTCTGTAAGCCATAGTTATGCATATAGGAAAGAAAGAACGCAGGATTAGAGGTTGTGCATGTATATATAAATGTGCACAATTTCTGAGCTGACATCTCTCTCTCTGTGACATCCCCTTAGCTTGCCTCAGTTGTGATGTGATCTAACAAGACATGTTTGATGTAGCATTAATATCTTCGAAAATGGGCTTTTCAAAACTGTCATTCATTTTGTCAAAAGCAGTTTCAAAGAACCGCTTACTAAATCCTTGTATAGGTTCTGTTTCCCCTACTCCCACAAATCTCCCTCTGATGTTTTTTAAAGGTCTGGAAAAACACTGTATTCAAGTCCTCTGTCTGATTGCCCTCTTTAGTTAATTGTAAACCTCTTTTAACTGTTAATTGGAGTTGCCCTTTTGAGTTCAGTATTACAGTCTAAAAGAGCATGATATGAGTCATGCACAAGCAGTCAAATCACAGAATCACACAGAATCACAGAATTTTAGGGGTTGGAAGGGACCTCGAAAGATCAGGTAGTCCTATCCACTTGCTGGAGCAGGGTGACCTAGAGGCATCTAGAGGAGGTCACACAGGAATCCAAACAGGTTTTGAATGTCTCCAAATGAAGGAGACTCCACAACCTCCCTGGGCACCCTAGTCTGGTGCTCTGTCTCCCTCACAGTAAAAAAGTTTTTCCTTATGTTCATGTGGAACCTCCTGTGCTCCAGCTTGCACCTGTTGCCCCTTGTCCCATCATTAGATATCACTGAGAAGAGCCTGCCTCTGTCCTTCCAACACTCACCTTTCACATATTTGTAAACACTAATGAGGTCACCCTTCAGTTTCCTCTTCCCCAAGCTGAAGGAACTGAGCTCCCTCAGTCTTTCCTCACAAAGGAGGTGTTCCACTCCCTTCAGCATCTTTGTGGCTCTGTGCTGGACTTTCAAGCAGTTTCCTGTCTTTCTTGAACTGAAGGTCCCAGAACTGGACAAAATATTCCAGATGCAGTCTCACCAGGGCAGAGTAGAGGGGGAGAAGTAATTCAAAAGCACCAAAACATCTATAACACATACTTCAAAAGCACCGAAACACCTATAAACAAAGAAGGATAAGCCTATAAAACAAAAAGAAATAATCATAAATAATCATAATAATCATATCTATTGTGGAAAAAATGGAGAACGACCATTGTATCTGAGCTGTGAGATTGTCACGTTAATACTGTAGGACAGAATATGTTCATTTGATCAAGCTGACTGTAGGAACATAAGAGACATAGAAAGACTTTGCTTGGTGTCACAGTCCTACTTTTATTTGCACAAAAGCTGAGTGAAATGACTGGATGTGTTGCCTCTCACTCAGCTACAGCATGTGGAGTGTGGGATGATGCCAGTGTTAGGGCTTGATCTACAACCACCTCTCTTCCCCTCTGGTTTGCTGATACTGTAAATTTGGCTGAGTATGTTTTAACCTCTACTGTGAGAATAAACACAGGTATACTCAGTTCAGTTGGATTTTTTTTGGCTAAAGATTGGAAAAAGAACCACTGTTTTTCCTAAAATACTGTGAGAATATCTTCATTTGAGTACCACCTTTCATGGTTGTTCAATTGCAAATAGAGAAATGTCTTATAGTAGATAACTTCACTGGCTGTGTTTATCATTTTGCTTTACTGACCTTTACTGATAAATGGAACCATAAGTTTTTCTGTGTTATATCAGCCTACATCTGCTGTCCCACCACAAGTTATGCAAAAGCGGGTAGAGGTAATATGAGCCACTAATGTCAGGGCAATGAATGTGAAAGACCTAATGCTACCTTAAGCAGAGTGCTCTGGCATGCTTCAATTTATCTGTCCTACATTCTGTCTAAAATTCCAAACAACTTACACCATGGTACCAGAGGGCGTATTTCCAATATTCTGTCGGATAGAGAAGTTCATGTATAAGCAACAATGCAGTCCATAGTCTAGATAGCAACTAATGCACATTTCATGCATTCCTTAATTCTGACATCCATATGTCTATCCATTGCAGGATAGAACCGTTGCAAATAAGGTGCAGAGGAAAGAATAAAAATCAATCACCTAATTTCTCAATGATTTCTGCTTCTATTTCCCTTAGATCTTAAACTCTAAAATTCAAGTAATGCTCTGTATGTCTGCCCCTCTCCTTCTAATGTATGGACAACTAAACTTTTTCTTTAAACATGGCAGTGGTAAGCAGCACTGTTTTACAGTGAACAATGAAGAGTTTGAGAAAGGGTTTTAACTACTTCATGAGAACATCACTAAAAAGAGCAAATCTTTCATGGGCATGACTGAAAATATTTCCTTTCAAGGAAAAATGCTGTAGCTAAAGTATAACTTAAAACATAAGTCTGAAGAGTAACATTTGTAATAGCATCTTTGTGATTAAGAAACATATGGGCTTTTCAAAGCAGTGTGGAGTGTGGTTGCCTAAGATAATGCCAGAGCTGAAGAAAACATGCAGTGTTACATTATCTAACCGCACATGAAGCAGTCTGAGTACCATAGGTACTGCAGTTTCAGAAGCTTGAGGTTTCATCTGTGTTGGCTTATTTAACTTAGGATATCTGAGCTAGTAGCTCCTAAGTGCCTAAGAAATACTTAGAAATATTCTGATGTTTAGAAATTTTTATGAATTCTAAGGAAGCTGGTCCCAACACAAGCTTGAAAAGTCTTTTGATACAGCTGTGCAGGTCATCTTTAGATAGGTAAGTAGATATATAGATGGAAAATGGCAGCTAAAAATAAAATTAAGTCAGTCAACTTTGTGTGAGATTCAGTGGGATGCAGCTGTTGCAACAGAAAAGCTGTAGCCCGTTATGTTAACATATTAAGATGATTGGGAAAGGAGTATGTGCACAAAACCCTGAACTTACTCTGAAATGTGATCAGTCTCCTTAGTTTTGGACATATCAGACTGAAAGTTCTGGTTCTTACCCAGGTCTTATTTTTTGCCATTCAGTTAACTTCAGCCACATCCTCACAAAACTCGAATCAAAAGAGCTCAGCTGATTTCAATAGGGTCATGACAATGCAGCTATGAATCAGACCCCTTATCTGCTTTAGTTCAGCAGCTTCATGTTTTTCCTGCAAACGTCAAAAATGTGAATCACTGCTCTTTACTGAAGCTGCTGTTTCATATTCTTGTAGTTCAATTTATATTACAAAGTTGAAAGATTTTATTTTGGCTCATCTTTTTTCCCCCCATTTCCTCTGAAACGCAAACATTTCCTGTATTTAGCTTTCAGCTTTTAAAAATGTTTTTGTGTCTTAATGGAATCTGGCAAGATACTATTCATATTTTTTTAGTATTTATTTTATTATTGCTTATCACATCCCTCTTGTGTAGACTGGAGAAGTTTGTATTGTTAGAAGCCCGTTTATGTATTTGGTTTGTAGAAAAATTCATTAGTAGTTACATAAGCTGTTCTTGGAGACATAAAAATAATCAGAGTTGATCCTTAAGAAAGCTGTCTTTTTCCCAGCTCCCCACCCCTCCCCATTTTTTGTTTTGTTTTGTTTTTTGTTTTTTTTTTTTACTATTTCCA
Organism: Eubucco bourcierii; assembly: GCA_013396675.1. Taxonomy (NCBI): domain Eukaryota; kingdom Metazoa; phylum Chordata; class Aves; order Piciformes; family Ramphastidae; genus Eubucco; species Eubucco bourcierii. Next base: position 89,842 of record VWZE01021530.1, read on the forward strand.
ATGTAGTAGCTGACCTGACTTGGCTAAAGATATATGAATGTAAGTGATGAAGCCAGAGCAAGAGAGATGGAGAAATGGTTAGGATTTCCCAAATAAATTTCCTAAATACTTACTCAAACACCTCAGTAGAAGCCAGATATTTTGGATTGCTCAGCACTTTTTTTTTTTTTTACCCCCAGTGAAGTGTTGAACATGATGCTGATAAAAGTAGTACTGGTCTTAATGAGAGATTGATGTTCCTGATGGAAGGACTCTTTCTGTGTTCTCAAGGAAACATTGGGCAACTGGGAGGGAAGTTAAAGAGGTGGTGGAACACAGTGGGTTGTCTTGAAAAGAATTGTCTCTATGTGTAAGCCATGTCTGAGAGAAGATACATTCCAGTTTCAATTCATAAATACTTGTCTGACAAAGAATTACGGTTTTGAAGACTACTTTTTCTCTTGGACTTGACTGCATATGGGACCTTTCATGCTTAGTTGATGAATATGAGGTGATTCGTTACTAAGTATGGACAAAGATAATATTTCTGGTTTCAACTCAGCTTCCTTTGAGCAAGTTGCCTTTTAATTCAGCTTTGATTTTAACAGTTCTTGCTTACAGATGGAGCATTCACATTAGCAGCTTTTACCTTGCCGTTGGCATAAATAACTCTTTATTATTCTGTCTGGCTTGCTATGAAAAGTGTGCTATGGATATTGTTGCCTTCGTGCAAGTTTCCAAAAGCTTCTTTTCAGGTTCATTTCTGGCTTCATGGGCATGTGAAAGACAAAGAGATAATTTCAGCTGCACTTAACTATGTGATAAAATGATATAATTATTGATGTTCAGACAATATCTAAGGAGTGATCAGCTAAGTTTGACTGTATTGTACTATGCCAATGATCTGGTTTTCCTTTTTCAGATGGTCAAGCCTGTCCTGTTATTCTCTGGGATTCCTCACTAAGTCCGACAGATAATACCACCCATTCTTCAGTGAGGTTAACCTGGGGGCAATATCAGCTGCTATTAAAGCAGAAGTGCTGGCAGAATGGTAAAGTTCCTAAAGCTGAGTGGGGCTGTACTGAGATCCATCATCATGAGTGGTCCAAGATGGCACTCTTTGATTTTCTTCTGCAGGTAAATCATTTACTGAATGCAACTATCTGCTTCAAAGTCACCTGAGCACACACAGGACTTCTAGGAAAGTATTTTTTGGGTATTTTTTAAAGTAGGGGAGAGATCTATTTGTACAGTTTGAACTTGGGATTGTATCTTACAATTAAAATATCCAAAATACAACTTGTAATCAAAGAGCTCATTGAAGAAAAAGATGAAAGAAACTGACTGCTTTTCTAAAAAAAAAAGAAGTAAAGGCTTTTGTCTTCAGACATCTTGTTTTACCACAACTTGAGGCAAGCATACTGCTTCTCCTTGACTCCTTGTTTCTTGAAATGTAGTTTTTGACTGTGTTCACAACACTAAAACATTGGTTTTTATGATGTAGTCTTTCCTGCACCTCCTTGGCCCAAAGAATTAATGTAAGCGATATGTGTCAGCTGAAATCTGGATCAAGATGGCAGTTACAGTGGCTCATTTTCCTTCCTTTTAAGAACCTGGCCAGTGACTTAGTAAGGAAAGAGTAGAGCAGCAACTGACAAATATGACTTCTGTTCCTCAACTAGATATTGCACATAATCATTGCCTCTCCAAATAAGACCAAACAAAGACTCTGCCCAGTGGTATCACAATGAGTGGCTACAGCTACAGTAATTATGTAGAATATTGATGCACTCGGCCACCTGGCTGAAAGCTAATTTTATGGCTTCCTGAGAAATGGCACTACTTCTAGTTGTCCTTGCCTGCCAGACGGGTCCAGGTGACTGAACCTCCTGTAACATTTATTTAAAACTGTAGCTTTGTGAGCTATAGTTGTTCATATAATATTCTTATACAGTTATTTATACATTTTTTTAATACAGTTACATTTCTTGCAGTATAAAAATCATTACTTGCTTATATATAGCCTATCCCTATCTTTCTGAGTCCTACTCCAGAATGAATGGGGTTTTCCAATTTTTCTTCACTTACATTTTTCGGATTTGTGATATTAAAGACAGCATTGAATTCTTCCCTGAAAAGAAGGTATCATTTACCTACTGACTTCATCTTTATTCCCACTATAAGCAAGTTTTCCTAGAAACTGCTATAAATTCATACATGGCTTATTCTGATACTGAACACAGTAATGCCCCTATAGGAACAGTACAGATTGTGTCAGAGTTCATGTTTTCATACCATTGCCCAGTTGTTGAATGGCTTAAAGTTTCTCATAATATCTGTTTACTTCAGAAATAAAGAATAATGATAAAAAAGCATTCTCCGTTAAACATCCTTCTCAAACTAATGTGTTTGATGCCTATAATAATTGTTCCTAATCTCGCATTTCAAATGCTACAAAACAGGCTGAAAAATGGTTACAATAGCTGACTAAGATGCTTTCTGCTAGAACTCAAGTAAAATATGGACATTAAATGTAAAATGGCTTCTTAAATTTTGAAGGTTTGGACCTCTAATATGCATAAATATATGACAAAACTCACTGTTAAACTGTTAAGGTTGCAGCAACACCTCTAGAGTGTCCCCACAGTCTGTTTAACACTGGCATGATACTATAAAGAGGTTGTCTGTAAGCAAATTATCTTCTTATCCATTTAAGATATGTAAAGAGGTGTGGTGCAGATCAATCAGGTTATACATCAAAGGAATTTGTCTACAAGCCTCTGCTTCCCTTTCTGGCAAAGCCTTTGGATCAGAGATCCCATGAGCAAGCAAGAGAAGCTCTAATATCTGCAGCTGATGAATGCTGCTCAAGAAAGGAGAAAGATAACTCCCTTGATTTTCACATTTTGAAAAAAACCCACTTCCACCAAGACTACATACTACATATGTAAGAAAAAAAGAAGTCAGTTCTCAGATTTCCATTTGATGAACAAAATGAAGAAGGCCTTTTCAACATGCAATGTAGTTCTACATTAGAAAAGTCTGAACAGTTCATTGCTCTAGGGTGTCATAAAAATAAAGTTGTTATTTTGGAAGGCTTATGTGAAAATTAGTGCTTTTATGCTTAAAGAGGTTTGAAGACTTTGCAATATACAAAAAGCAAGAACAGAAAAAACTATTTACCTCTGTTAAGCTACTCATTAAGCCTTAGCTAAACCAGACCAGAATTCCACTCTATAAACACCTGTCAGGAAGAGCAGGGCTGCTCCCTGGTAAGATGAGCTGGACCCAAAGGCAGCCACATGACAAGCCACATGACAGGCAGGACCAGCAGCGGAAGAGGCAACTGAACAGAAAAGGTGGTGGAAGCCACAGGTCCCATTGATAGCCCAGTGAGCATCAGACAGACAAGACAGCAAGCCAGTTCCAAAACCAAGGAGCAGGAAACCCGAGCAGCAATCCGGGAGCATCAGATAGCAAGACAAGCAGCAGATACAGACACACACACACACACACACACACACACACACATGCACTACACACAGAGAGTCTACTCTGGAGGGCTCAAAGGATGGCTGAGGTGCCGGTCCAAAGCTTCATTAGGGATCTTGGGCCCACAAGCAGACAAGGTTTGTGTAGAGGTACCAGGAGAGGCTGCTTAGGGCCTCTTAGGCTGTTTGTGCACTCAGGGCCCTTTGCTCTCATCTACTCAACAGGGGTAGAAGTACTTTCAAGGAGTGATTTATCTTCCTATATTAGTTATCCTAAAATGGCATCCTTTCCTCTGGAGGTGTCTTGTTCTTGTCATTGTTTATGAAAGGGAACGTAAACGACTAAATCAGAAGAGATACTTAACATTTACACCACTAAAGTTAGACCAGATGTATTCCTTCCAACTAACTGCTGTGCAGTGAATAAACAAGGGTTCACATGGGAAAAAATAGCCTAGATCATTGTGTCATTAAAGTATACACCACACTGCAATTCAGGGAGGCTGCTTTCTGATTATAAATATACTTTTCTTGGGTTTTGTAGCTTTTGGTGGTTTGCTGTGCTCCCTACTAATCCTTCAATTATTTTGCATACTATCAGTATAATAGGTCCCACAAAATGGAGACCCACTGTGTGCATCACACTGTGCTATTCCTATTGTTCTCCAGCAAAGAAAATATACAAAGACTACAGCATTCCGAAAAGAAACAGAACTGTAGTCACCATTTTGTTATTCCAGTTACACAGTGATATTGTTACATTATTTTCAAAGAACTTTTACTAACATAACAAATTGTGGCTAAAATATGGGTAAAATATGCAGTCTGAGGAATTGCTTCTAACAGTATGTGATGTATGGGGACTGAGTATTCAATGCCATTTCACTGCTGACTTCAATTGTCTTTGTCCTGAACTTGCTTTCCTGTCAGCTGTTAATAAGTGATGTCTTACGGTGACACTTTGCCCCAAATACTTTGATATTGTTTTCACTTGGCACTCTGCAATACTTTATTTTAGATCTATAATCGACTAGACAAAAACTGCTGTGGATTCAAACCTCTCAAAGAAGATTCCTGCATGCAGCAAGGACTGAAGCTGAAATGTAGTGATCAGAATGCCATTGAACTGACACACATAGTTCAGAGAGGGCACGACCGAAGGCACTTGGCTTTTATAGACAATAAGGGTTTCTTTGACCGAAATGAAGACAACCTCGACTTCAAAATACTGCAAGGAATCAATGAGTAAGTTTTAAAGTAATAATTTTCTAGAAGGACTGATAATTTCTTCCCCATTTAAGCATGAGACGCCGAGTTACTAGAATAGATATCATCATCCCAAGGCATTTACAGGATGCATTTCAAAAGTAATCGAACTGCTGTCAAAGATGCAATTAACACACATATGATTAGGCATGTATGGACTTCTGTTGCTGAGTTGCAGTCTATATTCATAGAATTGATTGCTAAGCCACAGCATAAATATTGCAATTCAGAGTAACGGTAAAGCTGATGAACTTCTTTGTGCTTTTCCAGATTCCCTGAGTCTGCGGTTTCAGTGCTGAGAAGCCAGCATTTACGTGAGAAGTTACTTCAGTCTTTGTTCCTTGACAAAATATACTGGGAGAGCCAAGGAGGCAGAAGAGGAATTGAAAAACTTATTGATGTAATAGAGAGGAGGTCAAAAATTCTTCTCACTTATATAAATGCACATGGAGCCAAAGTATTGCCCATGAATGAGTGAAGCAGTCTTGTTTCTGCCTGAAAGACAATGTTTGAAAAAAATTCTATGAGCCAAAAATTGGCAGTAAAACTGATTTAATTTATAGGCTTCCCCCACCCCCAAACTTCCAAGTTCATTTTTAATTGAGAAATCTTATGTGTTTTAAAAGGAACAGTTAGCTGTCAGCTGCAGCTCAGCACAGTGTAGTGTCTTTTATGTCACCAGTGAAATGAAATGAGTGGTACAGTAACCAATGTAGTAATATGTAGGCATCATGAACATTCATTCTGTTAAACTGAAAGTTAGCAACAGGATTTTTAGTGCATTAGGCTGGATTATTTTTTCTTCCCTCGTTCAAGTCGGTAGAAGTTTTATTGCAAATTTAAATGGGACAGAGATTTGGAAACACTTAATACATTGATGAAACTTGCCCTCGTAGCTACCTGCTGAAACATACCTAGTACAGCAATTTGTCTTTTTGTATTATGAATGCTAAAATGCCCACATTTCCAAAGGCTTACTCTGTTTTATTTTCTTTTGATCTTCTGAAATCTGAGGATTAAATCCAGCCCTTAAATGCAGAAGTGTTTGCACTGGACATGAGGGAAATTTGAAAACAGAGTGAGAACATATTATTTAACAATACTAATTAATTTCACAAATACAGTGTTTACATGTTCATGGAGTTCAATTCATCATGAGTTACTCATCACAATGTACTATATTCAGTAAAGGTTGTTCTGATGTGTAAGTGGGTGATCCGATATTTTCTGGGTATTGGTTAACTGGGGTTTACTCATAGATTTGTTCTTTATGACCACTATGTAAAACAACAACAACAACAGCAACAACCCAACAAAAAAACTCCAAACAAACAAACAATCAAAAAAAGAATTAAAAAAATGAAAGAAATTCACCTGTAGGAAATTGAGCTTTGGTTTTGTGTGAACATACTGCAAAATCAGTGCATGTTTTGGGGTTTTTTTCAGCATTATTGACAATATTTTTTTAGCATATATAAAAATAGCAAACCTACTGAGGACCTGAGTGTTTAGCTCAGCACAGAAAACGCATGTGCTGCATGTGCGGCTCTAGCCAGCAATTAAAAATGACCACTGTGGGGTGAAGATTCTATCTGAAAGCTTGGCTCAATTATTCCCACAGGTGAGGTAGCCAGAGGAGGTTGGAGGAGCACTTCAGATTATTAATCTTCTTCTGCTCCAGAAATCAAATACCAGCTAGTGTAGTCTATCATGATATTTACCTTCTCCCTGCCTTAGAAAGACTCTTACAATCTTTCTGGAGGAATATTTATGATCTTCTTGCCATGAGATATTGGCAGAAGTTAAATACTTTCATAGATACTTCTGTCTTTGTGCATATTAAAAAAAAAAAAAAGTGTAAGATTTTAAAATACTTTGGAAATTAAAATGTTTCATGTCAACGTTAATGAGGATGGGTGAATGCAATGCTTTAAATAACTACATTCCACTGCAGCTTAGACAGATTTTCTTTCTTAGTACCAGAACAGCTATTAACACTAATTGCATTACTAGAAGAAGTAGATCTCATTATAGGCATAGTTAATCATACTCTGTAAAATTTTAAGAGCTTGGCCATCTAAATAATCTGTTCTTTTATTCTGTCAGGAAAGGGCAGATAAATTTGTAAAAACATCCTAGAACTTAATTATTGCCATGAGAGGACATATTTTAGAGTGCTTTGGACCTTTTAATAGGACAAATATAGAATTTTATAGCATTTTCATATTATCCCTGTCTTAAAGTGTTTTAACTTACTAGCCAGGAAATTTCTACCAGAGAAACAAAAACATTACTGTAGCTTGCACTGTAAACAGAGCCTAGAGAAAGAAATAGTCCTCTGGATCCACTTCACACGGAATTCCTGCTGCGCTAAATTCCACTCTTCAATGACCAATACAATCAATCTCAATTTCTAGCCTGTCTCACAGTTTTCTTCCTGATAGATACCTGTTCAAGTGGAATCTCTCTTCCAGGAACAAGAGAAAGGCACAACTCTTAACTACCCTTAGCTTAGGTGAGGGCCAAGGGATACAAGAGTGTACCAAATCATGAAATAAAGTCCTAGAAAAACTCTGTCTATAGCTTCTCCTCTTCTGTCTTTAGACTGTGCATCCTGATGCCAAGTCATTGCCTCACATTGACCACTTGTATTTTTTCCCAGAATTGACTCTTTGTCCAAAAGGAAAATTGTATCAGAAATCAGTTTGGTTTTTTTGTTGTTTTTTTTTTAAAAAAAATCTCTTCAGGTTAGGTAATAGATTTTTATGGTGATAACTTGATCTATTCTTCTTCATTTATTCTGAACATGGACTAGCTTCTCCTTGAGCACAATACATGCTTTTTTTAGTTGCCTGGCAATTCGGTGCCAGTTCTTAAAGCAGCAGTGTAATTGCCAACAATTAAGTAATTGCCCTGAAGCTGACCTGGGGCAATGCCTTTCAAAAGTCCTGACTTTAAAAGGCCCAAGTAGGTGTGATACTGTACTGTACTTAAAAAGTTGACCAAGCTTGAAAAGCATAACTCTAAAAGCAAATAGTCTGAAGACAATTCCTGCAAGTGAATGTCCTTAGGAAATGAGTGGTCTTTGCTAGACTTTTTTGGTGACAGAATCATACAGATCAAGTTGTCATTAGAGCTAATCTGCAGGGCAAAACAATATTTAGACATGTGTAGTATGTACAAGGGGAATGGTAGGTATATCTCCCTGTGCTTTCTGAGATGGATGAAACAGGCACATAAAGTCACTGTCAGAGCTGCTTCAAGGAGCAGTGAGCCCAGAGTGAATGGCCAAGGTAGGCTGACCTGTGCCACTGCTACACACATTATGCTTTTCCAAGGGCAAAGGGATATGTTATCTGAAAGTCTGCATTTGAGTCTAGGGCAAAGCTTTCTCCATCTTTCACCTTACAGTGGTGCCTTAAAATTGCACTATGCATAGCTGGAGACCTTGTTTCTATACTGTGTTAATGTACCATTTCTTATGTACACAGACACTATCATAGTCTTCAGGGAAGTCAGGAGAGGCTTTATAACACTGGGCAGTGGGACTGGACTGTAGATTGCTTCTGATTCTCTAATACTGATAAAAAAATCTGGAAAATGTTTATTTTGTTGCTGTGCAGCTTGGTATTTGGATTCAGAATTGTTAGTAAAGTATGATTTTGATAGTCATTGTGTGTGCGCACTAGTGTTTTTGTGTGTTTAATAAAAATGGAGAATTCTCTACTTTTTGAGTGCATTTGCATAGATACTCTAGTAAAAGAATACAAAAGAAACACTGCAGATCTTGTATATTCACTGCTATTACGTTCAAGACAGTTGCTCTTCCTTTTAAAAGAGGAGCAAAGTTTATTGGGACATCAGTCTACTTTCTTTTAAAACAGCATGATGTTGGACTGACACTCCTGCACTGCAGCTTAAGTAATGTTAACCGATATGAAAAAAAACCCAACGAACCCTTACTCTGACTATGATGGTGATCAACAGAATGCCAAGAAACTATTGTAGTCATCTTTGCTGAACTGCCTTCTATTTATGGTCATATGGGATCAAAGATTCATGTTGCACATTGCTCAGAAGGGTGTAACCAATAGCAGCAGTCCAAAACCTGCGGGTGGGAAAAGACGATTATGTCATTCTTGAGTTTGCCTAAAAGCCAGAACCACATGAAATGAAATTACTAAAAAGTCAAGAGCATTTGCTGATTTCATAACACTGGAAGACAGAGCTTAAAATTAGTATAGGCACAGATGCTTTAAAATTCTTCGGAAGCCTGTCAGCAAGTTAATAATCTTAAATGCTTCAGACATGCTTCAGAAGCTGAAGTCATGAAAACTTCTGTGGACTGCTGTGAGAGCAGTTTCCTTCTTTTGTGTGTGTATTCTATTATACACTATATTTAAGAAAAAAAAAAATCAATTCCATGGTTTAAAATGGGTAAATACAGGTTTGGGGTGCCTTAAGGGACAAACTTGAGTTGAAGTTCTGGAAATGCTTTTGTGTGTGTATGCAAACATCAGCATATAGATATATGTATATATAGCATGGCTTGCTTCTGTTTAATGGTCAGTTTGGTTAATAAAGAGTGAATTGTACACACAATTTGCTGTTTATATGAGGAATAGTATTTGTGAGTTTTAGACCCATTTCGAGTATACATAAGTTTAAACAAAACATTAGTATGGATGAAATTTTTGCTCTTAAAGGATTAACTCTTCCCTTGCTAACACATTTATATAATCTTAAAAGCTTTCTACTTAAAATTGTAGAGTAAAACAGCAATATGCTTGTAGTTGAGCTGTTTGTGTAGCTTGAGTGATATAAGCTCAGGTTTTTTTTATATTACATGCTGAGTTTCCATTTTTCTTTTGAAATTTGTGCATTTAAAAGGCAAAATATTTGTCCTTTTATTAGTAACACTAAAAGCATTATCACAGGTAATGAATTGTTTGAATCTTTGCTGCTATTGCCATGCAATGTCGACGCAAAACTGTCCTTCATATTAATGTGATGTGTGGATCATTAGATACTGTTTAGAAAGAGCTGAGGCCTTGAAACCATTTCTTCAGAAAACAATCCAAAACAGATCAGAAGGCTTTTTCTGTGGAAATATTTTGAAGCTGTTTACTCAGGATACTTGCAACTCTTTCTTACTAAGATGATTCACTGTAGCTGTGGAGCTTCTGGTTACTGCAGCCCTGGTATTTGCTGTGTTCTTCAGACGTTCTGGCAATGCTTCCTTACAGAAATGTGGGACAGAAAAAGCCATGCCTATTTCTGATGCCAGAGCAAAAGTATTCATCAATGAGTGGGAAATTTTATAACAGACTATGAGCAAGTATAGGAGTAGGAGAAAGACACTGAACTCTATGTGGAATAGAGAATCACCCAGAGTTAAAGTAGCCTAAGAACTTCTGGTCTCTGAAGTTTACATTTTTTACGTGATCCAAGAGAGACTAATGGGAAATACAAAGATGCTGAAACATTTTTCAATGTCCTCTTTCCCACACAAAGTAATTTGGCTTGCTTTATTTAAAACATTATTTATTTTTGCATATTACTGCATACTTCAGGATAAATTCATTACAATTCCACTTAATTATTCCACTTCCAGTTTATGTCCATATTCTCAGAAGCTGGAGAATTGAACCCTAAGGCGAAAAGGCCTTAGGAGAGTGACAAATAAGAAGACATAGTGCAGTACTAAGCTCTTGTGCTTGTTCATGTAGCAGACTGATAGTGATGAACTCTAGAAGAAAACCATGAATCTGAGTGGGTCACACTTGGCAGGTAAGCTTCAGTATGGATTTACATAAAGGTTTTACTTAATTGCACTTTAAAATCTTGAAGAGGCTCTAAATCTGGGACTGTGTGTGCAGCCTGGTCTCCACCTTTCAAGAAGTATAAGCCCAAGTTAGAGTCAGAAGACAGAAGAGCAACTGAAGTGATCAAGGTGCTGAAGCAGCTCTCTTGTAAGGAGAGATTTCTTCAGTTGGAAGATGAGAAAGCTGGAGGGGCTGGTTTACCCAGTCATGAATATGATGAATGAGGCAAAAGCAGAAAAGCTTATTCAGCAAATCCTGCAGTACCAGAGACATGGAGCACTCCCTGAAATTAGTACCCATTTTGAATAGCTAAAGTTTTTCACACAGCCAGTATTGAGCTTCTGACACTTGCTTCTAGGAGGGGCTGTGGAAACTCATAGTATCAGGAGATTCAAAGAGGATTAGGTACATTCAAGGGTAGTAAGCTCATATATGGACATTTTAAGACTTAGGCAATCTTTCATCCTCTAACATTCCTTATACAGCAATTCTGGATATTGGGGAGCACAGGGGAAAGAGGCCACAGATATTACCCCAAGCTCATGTGCTCAGTTTTGATTGCTGCAGACTAAGATGTACTAATGGGCCAGATGGCCCACTGGTGGGACTCGGAAGGGAATTTCATCTATGCTTATATTTAAAAGTTTTTCAACCAGCTGCAATGTTGTCAACTGTTCAGACCTTTCCCCTGTTTATAAGATCATAAAAAATATCTTTATTTGCAAGGATGGAGATAGCTGGGTATTGTGAATCTGCTTTGTCTTCAATAAAAGAAAGCAAGCAAGTGGCAACCTTCTAATGCCTAAGGATAATTTTTCAAAAACAGTTCTGTTGATTTTGATCTTTTGGAAAAGACACAAAAAGAAACNTCTGTATTTTGGCACTAGAAACACCAACCTGGATCAGATCTTGAAACAAGTGGCTTTTGCTAAAACTTAGTTCTGTTCCAGTTGTTATTTCTTTTCTTCTACACCCTTCTGCAGTATTTTTATTTAATCATTTAGTTTCAGCATTCACTGTTCAAGGCACATTGTCTGCATTTCCTTCAATGGAAAAGCTGGCATGGCATTCCATGGAGGTCTGTCAAGCTGCACAAGCATGCCTTATCAGAGGTATTCTTCAGCTAGCTATGTGAAACACTTTGAGATTTGGATGGAATTTATTAACTGTTAAGGAAAAGAGTACCAGTATGAAAGCCAGCTTTATGAAGTGTGAGAAGTGTGTTTGACAGATGGTGAAAGCTGGCAATCCTGCAAGTTGCTCTGCTCTGGGAATTCTGAAACTGCAGATCACACATCTTAATTTCCAGATATATATGGATATATCACCTACCTAAGAAAGGGTTGGTTTTGTTGGTTTGGTTTTTTTTTTTTTCTGATCACCTAGGTTTTTTCCTAGCTCCTGAAAAAAAGAAATATGTAGTAAAAAATGGAAAGTGAGAACTGTCTGAAGCATACTCTGAAGGCAGTTGTGTCATAGTTGCAGTAAACTGGTGATATCCAAAAATAAGATAGAGCTGCTTTATAACAGCATCATGATGAAAGAAGTTAGAAAGATTTGCCCTGTTACATATGACAAGACCTAACTTACAAAAACCTTTCTGTGTGAGGAAAACATCTGAGGCTGTTTATTGCAAATAGGATGCTCAGACCCACATGGTTGTAAACAGATCTCTTCTCGAACTCTCATTCACTGATTCTGCTACCTCTTTTCACGATGACATGGACAATTCTACCATCACAGCTGTCACTAGCCCATAACATGAAGGTTGCTGAACTTAGCTCTCTAAGTTTAAAGACCCAAGATGCTCCTAAATCTTACTGATTCTTTCCACATAATAATTTTAATATTTCCTCTTTCTGGGGCTGAACCACTGAAAAACTACACCTGCAGTTTTTACATCCCTATGAGATGCAAGTCGCTTTTGCAGCTGATAGATAGCTATTTATTTTTCTCTTGGTGATCTTCACCAAAGTACCAGTCAGTACCAGCTGGTACCAGTGTACCAACTGGTACCAATCATCTCTCAGATTTCAAATATAGAAGTAATTTTTTTTTTTTTTTTTTTT
>VWZE01021530.1:107314-156082 GCA_013396675.1 Eubucco bourcierii
TGGATGAGGCTCTAGCCAGCCTGATCTAGGGTAGGGTGTCTCTGCCCATGGCAGGGGGGTTGGAATTAGGTAATCCTTGTGGTCCCTTCCAACCCTAACTGATTCTATGATTCTATGAAATATATAATGTTAATTTTTGTCTGAGGAAAGCTCTCTACTTGTACAGGTTTTGTAACCAGTTTGAAAGCTCCTGGACTGTGCATGATACATCCTACATAATGCTGCAATTTCAAAGTGCAAAGTAATGTGGATCAAGTATAACAATATTTGTGTAAAAAAAATCTAAAATAATTTAATCTCAGAATACATTTCCAGTTAAATCAGAATTTCTTCTGTTTGTATGCTGCCATTTTATCTAAAGGTCACTCCTCATTTAAAATCCAGTAGAACATTCCCTGAAGACCTAATGGCAGCAGTCCCAGGGAATATGGTAACTGTTGGCTCAAACTTGTGACGCATGTTCACATGAGAGTCAAACCAATCTACGTTTTCCAGCAGTGTCAGATCTCTGATTTCCAAAGTTGCATAAAATCATTAAGAAACTTGTTCCAAACTGACAATCAAAGCCAAAATCCAAAGAAGTTTAAAATAATGCAGCAAATGGAATCTAAATATAATAATAAAAACTAATGAAAGAAACAGATTTAGAAAACAGGCAGCTTTCTTAGAGAAAACTCAGCTTTCTGAGGGTGAGTTTTCTTACAACACACATGTTGGGCAACTTTGAACATCTAACACTTTTTCAGAATGTCCAAAACAGATCTGAAAAGCAAAGCTGTCTTCCTGCTTGTTTTGAAATCTACACTCACAATGTGCGTGTGAGCATCTCCGTGAATCCTGAGAGCAGAACTTGGAAGTTATTTCTGCCTGGCACAACAGAGAAAAAACCAAACCAACAATGTAACAAAGGGCAATACAGCCTCAAATAAGCTTTAAAATTATCATCACAAGGTGTGCAGGTAAATACCTGCAATTTCTGAACCTGCAGTATAATTAGACAGCTTTAATTTACTTGTAAAAACATTTAAATATTTTCATTCATTCTCCGAGATATGTGAAACAGTTACCAATATTTTTTGGCAAGTAGCATTAGCCTTTCATTAAGCCATTCTGATTGTGACCCATGCTTTGGAAGAGGTGACATTGGCCAGCTCGTTGTCTCTTGTGGGGGTGTTGGGTGGCAAAGCAAAGGCCCAAGGGACCAGATGGTTGTTAACGAAGCCCTGCTTGCTGGGCTCTTGTCTGAGTCCTACATAACTGGCTCTTGTTAGCACACATTTCCCCTTTCATCTCCTACTTTTTTGTGGGTTTCAGCTCTTTTATCTCCATAGGCAGCTGGTTTCTTGTGATTATTTTTTACTATAACTCTGAGAGGAGACAAAAGTGTGTTTCTGGAGTGAACAATAGAGTGCTAAGGCTCAGCATCAGAACCGTAGGCATTTTGTCTGTGAGGTGGTTCATCTATAGTTACACAGTACTCTCTCCTTTTAAATGGGTTGGTTTCCTGGGAGCTTTGATATGGTTTGGAACTTCAAAGGTATAAAATTTCTCATAGATCCAAGACATTTGAGTTACATAAAAGAGCATTATGATGGACTGCAAAAAAAGGTACTGTAAAAATTACATGAAATCAGATGGCTTTTGTTGGACTTTTGGGAACAGTCCTAAATTTGGAAGCACTCAAATCACGAGTCAGCTTGTGTGTAGACTTTGTTTGAGCTCTAGCTTCAGTTTTTACACAACTATTTTTCCATGACATTTTCCTTCTGCCTCAGAGCAGTATCTTTACTTATTTGTACGTGCACTTTCATAGCTAGTAAGGTGATGTACTGGCTAGTGATAACAACTACATTAGAAACTGTAACAGGGGGGCCATTGCATTATGATTGATCAAAGTTCTGTGCTTGAGAGTTTGCCTGCTTTTTTGCCAAGTGTATCAAATAATTTCTCAGAAATTATCACCTATTTCTTCAAATTGCCTTGCTCAAAATTCAGGATATTTAATGCAATAAAGGGACCCATACACCAGACATATGACTTCTTTCTGCATTCCAACTGAATATTTCCATAGCCTCTCCTCAATTTTTTAATCCTGATCTGATCACATTTTCAACAGAGAACTATTGAAGGTTTGAAATACATATAATTTTGGGAATAAATTAGTGATGTCCTTAAAATGCAGATGTTCAATTTCAGATTCAATTACTCAAAACAGATAAGTAAAATCCAAACCAGATAAATATTTAGAATATGAAATGACCAAAACACGAAGCAATAAACCCCCCTAGAAAACTAAAAATCTTAAAGGATAAATAGGATTAGTTGTATTTATTTTTCTATGATTGAACCATGCATAGCTCAGTGTTTGATCTTTCCAAACTTGCTTTATAAACAATTTCAAGCTGACCTTAGTAAAACAAAACAAAACAAAACAAAACAAACAAAAAAATAGAAAACATTGAATTAAAATTAAATACATTGAGTAGAATACATCCTTAAATGTCCTTTGACTACTCAACACAGTGTGATTGTTTTTAAAGATAATCCTTGGTATAGAATAAAACTCATGCAAGATGAGCATCCCTGCTCAGAGCACATGGCAGTCTTGTCTGTATTTTAGCATTTGCAAAATCAACCTATCGGGTGCTGCTGCAAACCTAGCTTTACATCCTAGAAAGCCATGCAAATATTTTGCTTCAATAGTTCTTCAGCATGAAACTGTAGAGTATTAGGATATCCTGTGCCTGGTTTGGATACCGTTGTGTGACTGGTGCACACAGAAAACTTCCAGAGTATTCCCTGGGAAACAGAATGTGTAACAACCATGCAATCCATGATAAGTAACAGTATTTTTCAGGCCTCCTTTACTTTCCCAAATAATTTTGAACAAAGTTCTTGTGATGAACTTTGAGGGCATAAATTAATAAGGTTTCATAACAAAGTGAGCTTTTTTTGCTTTTCCTTCAGATCAAGTCAGAGGAAGCTCAGTTGGTTCTATTTCCAGGATATTACAGACAATTTTTATAGACAAGGACAAAACATCACCAGATTCTCTTGAAAGAGAAAAACCTACTTTGTGCAAGCCCAGCTGCTTGGAACTGTGCCAGTACATATACTATAGGAGTTAATCTTGGGTTTTGGAAGGTGGTGGTGTCTACATCACTGTAAGACATGATTTTCCATTTCTGAGGTTTGCTTAGTGCACAAGGTTGTCTTAATGGAGCATGACAATTTAAGACAGTGACGGGTACATGAATACCATAAAGCTTCTCCTTGAAAACATTTGCTCACTCTGGCAGAACTGATCAATAAAGCTTCCCCCAAGCCTCTTGGTCTTCTAGGAAGTGAATGCAGAACTTTGTGCAGAAGGATGTTCACACCATCTGTGTAACCATCCAGCCACACAGGAACTGGGAAACAATTGTCTTTGATAGGATGAGGATGATGTATGGAATTGTAACTAAGAAGAAGAATGCTAAGAATATCTTGACTCAACTCAGCTAAATGCATGCATTGAATTATGGATGTCTATGGACTTGGAGGTGCAATTCCTTTAAAGCAAATTGGAGGCACAGGGCTTTTCTTGGGTAAAAGAGTTTAGATATAAAGCTTTGTTTTCCTCCAAGCCTTTCAGTTGAGCCTTATTGTTTCCATCTCCACTTCCACACCAGTAATCTTGTATAAAGTTGTTTTACTTCCATCCCCTGTCCCTGCAGGACTGGTATGTGGAAAAGTTTAGCTGCAGAAAGCCAGGAAAGACAAGAAAAATACTGAAAGAAGCTGTAATTTAAAGACTTCTAAGGTGATATCATACTTTTGCTATAGAAGGATTTTCAGTCATGACAACTAGGAAATAGTAAGGAGCATAATGATTTCAGACAACAGATGTCTGAAGGAATTGAATAGCACACTAATGAAAAATCAAACTGTATGTTTCACATAATCCTTATAAAGACAGGTCATTCTTGATTAAAATTTTGCACCAACTAGGTATTTCTTCAGTATCCTTTAACATTCTTTGAAAATGCAGAAATGTATGAAATGTTCACTTTTCCATGCCCTTTTTCACACCAAGAGGGTGTTCTACTGAGAAAAATCAGGACAAACTGTAAAATGTTCTGAAAATTCACTGTTGTTTCAAACAATTCCTCACTATCTGGTTTTTGTTTTGTTTTTTGTTTTGTTTTTAACTAACTTGAAATACCAAGCCCTCAGTGTGTTTTGACTGGCCTCTGCCTGATACTATCTCATGGGTTTCTTGCCAACAACCAAAGTTTAATGAAGATTTTAATCTTTTTCCTCAGATCTCACAGACAGCTCCTCTGTCACTGTGAAGGTTTGGGAGTTCCCCACCCCCCCACACTTTGTAAAATGACCCAGACTAGCACTCAGTCGGCTGGAAGTTAAATGATGAAGCTCTATTTACAGCTTTGCACAATGTACAGCAGATATTTACACTATATACACAGTATTTACAGAAATATACAAGTAAAAGGTAATACAGCAACACAACTCCCCTCCCAGAAATCAGAGACCCCAGGAGGGGGCTCCCAACCACCCTTCCAACTTCTCCCCACCCCTGTACCTTTCCCCAAAATTTGCCTTACGCACAAGGTAAATTAGGAAGATCGGCCAGGGGGGTTAGAAGAAAAGTGGTTAGTGAGGATTAATCAGCAGAGGAGCCAGAGCCCAGAAGCTGCTAGATCCCACCAGCAGCTCCTGTTCCAGCAAGCGACAGAGAGAGACTCACTTATCTATTGTTTTGGTTAGTGTTCCCAAACAATTCTCCAGCAAGCGTATGAGTGAAGTAGACATCATGATGTTTTCCTTTCACAGCCTATAGTGTAATTTTCTCTATTAAAATATTCTAATTAGCCTCAAACCAGCACAGTCACTGTGGACAACATCAATAGCTGGCTTATCACCCGGTCTACAACTTTGCTGTCAAATTCATCTTTGCGCTCCTTCTGTGCAACTTCTCAAAGGTAAAATCCTTTCTCTTCCACCTACAGGAAAGAGTTTTGTACATCTTTTGCGTCATATCTGGAGCTCTGGGGTGTGGATTCCCTTGTCTCTGGGGTGCACTTGGTAATTCCTATTTTGCCATATATGCAGCCATTCATAACGCTACTAGCAAAGGTTATGAGCATAGGAGTTCTCTTTCTAGGTTTTACCAGCAGCATTCAGCTCTGTAACACACCAAATGCAAACAGTGTCCTCTCTTTCAAGAACTTTTATGGAATATTTCTAAGACAAATTCTACCATGTATTGGTAGCAAAATCAACAGGCTCTGACAGGCCCATTGTGCCAGGTTCATTGCCGGACTAGAAATGGTGTCACTGTTGTTTTCACTGAAGGTTTCCTCTTATACAGGTCCGTGGATGTACCTAAATTTGTACTGTGCAAAAATGTCAAAATATTTTTACACTTAGGAGGAGGAACAGAAAGAACAAGGTCCAGTATTGCAAAAAAAAAAAAAAAAAAAACCCAAAACAAAACAAAACCCAAACAAAAAACCCCAAACAAACCCAAACAAACCAAAAACCCCAAACCAAACCAACAAAAACAAACCCAAAACCCAAAGTTGGATCAGTGGATTCAGTATTCTACTGGTCACAGGATCACAGAGTGTATTTAGTTGGAGGAGACCTCAAAGATCATCCAATCCAACCTTCAATCCAGCACTGAGGGGTCAACACTAAACAACATCACTCAGCACCAGGTCCACATATCAGTTGAATGCCCCCAGGGACAATAACTCCACCACTGCCTTGTGGTGGAACCATTCCAATGTTTGATAACCCTTTTAGTGAAGAAGTGTTTCCCAATATCCAACCTAAACCTCACCTGGTGCAGTTTGTAACCCTTTATTCTAGTCCTATTGTTTGCCACTGAGGAGAAGAGGCTGGCTCCCTCCTCCCTGTAATTTCCCTTCAAGTAGTTGCAGAGAGCTATAAGGTCTCTCCTGAGCCTTTTTGTCTCTAGGCTGAACAGCCCCAGCTCCCTCAGACGCTCCTTACAGACCGTGTGATTCAGGTCCTTCATGAGCCTCATGAAGGGGCTGCCTCAAGAAGGGTTTGCACATCCTCTGGTAGACATTCACAGGATAAAATAGAATTAAGCTATTTTTTTTCCCCTCTCTCTTGTTGTAGCACTAATTTAGAAATGTTTTTCCAGTGCCAGTGGAAATGGAAGTTAACCTGGGTAATAGACAATTTCTTTAGTATGACTACAGAGACACAAAGGAGTGTACAACTGCCAACTTGTGTTTTGTTTTTTAACTCTGACTGTACAAATGGAATGAGATAAATTGGAAAAGATACACAAAATCAGTGCAATCCAGTCCATAATATGCATTAAAACCTGAATGGAATGCAGAACAATAAGTTAATCAATTTTTGCAATTAATGAATACTAATTATTACTTGCTAGAATACTCCCACAGTTTCTGACAAATGTATAACTAAATCTCAAAGATATTCTTACCTGTCTTTTGCTCTGTACTAAGTGTGAAATATCTACTGACAGAATTTGCTCCATATGTTTGATAAAATAGCCCCTAAACACCAGATTTCTGAGACGAAAAAATATTTTGAGAAGTTTTGAGTTTGCAAGCTTAGTTGGTTAATTTTGCAAGCAGACTGTAAAAGTTAAGATCTCTGTGGTAATACAGTGATAGGTTGAGAATAAAGATTGTTATATCACAAGAGGAATTTTGCAAAGAAGACAATAGCAACATTATTTAGAGCAAAGGGAAAAGGTGATTGAGATTTATAAGGTTAGCTTGTTCTTGTGATGCCTTGGTATTTTGCTGCATGTGTAGGAGGATTTGCAAATTCAGTTAATAACAGCACATATAGCAGAGCCTTGACCAGAGCTGAATGAACCTTTGAGAACATTCCCATGAGTAATAGCTTTCAAATATGTCATGAAATTCAGTAAACTGAATGCATTTGACAGACTATCTCATTCTAGAGGGAGTAAAATCTGAAACACAGCTACAATGTAACCAGTAATTTTAAAGAGATGTGCCAGAAAGGTTATCCTACACATATTAATCAAAAAGCTCTTCACTTTTTGTCAGATGGTGGCTGAGTACTCTGGCAAACACCACCCAAATATTATTTCTGTGTGAAAAAAACCAAAACCAACCATCTTTGCATACTGCAGATACTGCTTCACACCCTCCAGTTCACCAGGTCAAATTCACCCCAGAACTTTTGTGTCCTTGTGCATGTCAGTGCTTCAATTCACACAAATGCAGTCATTTTTTTCTTCATGTGTCTTAAGATCTGTAGTGACTAATGGCAGTGAATTTCACAGGTTATCAGTCTAGTCTCCTAAAGAACATTGCTTCCTCAGACTCCTGTGAGCTTTGGGTAGGAATTTATATCAGACAGGCACTATTCACTGCATGTTCCTTTGCAACATGTCTTTCTGCCTTTAGGATAAGCAGTTTCAATCTTGCTGCTCTTTCTTAGTGTGTTTGGATTGGATATGGTTAAGGTCCAAGCAGCTATGCTGTTCCTGTCAAGTGAGCATGAAGCCTGGGAGCTTGGTGATGGAAATGTGTCAGTTTAAGAGTGCAGGGGGACTGCAAGAAGTAATTTTTATTTGTTATTTCTGAACTTGAATTTCTGAACACTGAACTTGAATGTATAAAAAACTCGGATGTATAAAGTCCATTGCTTTGTCCATGGAAATGTGTTCAGATGAAAAAAAAAAAGTGGATAAAAAAAAAAAAAGACAAATAAATATTAACTTCTTCACTTTGCCCCCCTGTTTTCTGTGCTCTAACAACTGTGTGTTTTGAGTTTGCAAGTCTCTCTCTTGTTTTTAGTTGTTTTGTTTTGTTTTGTTTTTCCCTAACCAGAAGATCTAGAAATATGCTTTTAAAAAACTGGAAAAAGTTCTCCCTTTCCCAAGATTTTTTTACTGGTCAGCAAGTTGGGAAATACCACCTTACTGAAAAAATGCAAAACTGGTACTACAAATCTAAGCTTTGGTAACATTGTTGCTGCATATCAGTGGCAAATTTGCCTTTTTGTTCTGAAGTGCAACCTATTGAGATGTCAGTGTTCTCATGGCACTTGTTGTGGGGCCAGGGATTTTAATGGCAGTGTTCAGACAGTCAGTGCAGCTGTTGTAGAGCAGAGAGAGGAGAAAAATTTCCATCAAATTTCTGCTGTGTGGTGTGCAAGTGGGAACATTTAAGCCTTGTATTTAGCTCCCAGATGCACAAACCACATGTCTGAGCTGACACACAGGGAAGTATTGTTCATCAGTTAAAAATTGGCATCAATTACTTCCTCCCTTTGGGCCAAACTGGGAAACATATTGTGACTCCTTAGCTGCTGTGGCAACAAAATTACATACTGCTCCACACTGAAGGATTAATTATTAGTCCAAAGGGAAAAAACTATGTGATATAAAAGAAATCTGGAGTAGAAATGCAATAGGATGAGACAAGTTACAGAAGGCATACATACACATATGACTTTAAACTATGTGGGGTTAAGGGACACAGTGCACACACCACTGCGTGTGCTAGAGCCATACCAATTTGTCTCTTTTTCCCCCCCCCTTGATGTTTAATAAATATTGGGAAAAAAATACAGATCAAACCTGAAAACTCAAATCAGAGAAGAGAACTGTTGATGTTTATGTGACCTCAGCTGGACTGTGGTCAGAGCAGTTGATTTGCCTTTGATGAGGTTATTTCCCAGGCTAACTCCCCCATGTAAACTACAGCTGTGAGCAGGTGGCGTGTGTCCTCCACGTAGGGGAATGGCCTCTCTTTGTATCTTGTGCATTTTTCTCATGTTCAGCTGAAAGCATAACTTACCATGGCAGGCAGACAGAAACAGAATTTCACAAGATAAAAGCAAGATACTTAGTCCAAAACTCCTAGTGTTTTGGTTCCTTTCATGGTTATACCTGATATTTAAATACACTTTACAACGAGAAAAGAGGTCAGACTGGGTGAATACATTAGATGATTTCCTCTTCCAAAGATGAAAATTGATTTTTCTTTTTTTCTTGGTTAGTTGTCAAGCCTCTCCCCTGTTGCTACATTTTTTTTTTCCCCTCTCTTGCGGAATTTTTGATTATTCTCCAAACATTGTTTCCTGTTCTTCACAGAGGGGAAATGTTTGTTCCTTGTTCCTAGTAATCAGACATACTGTAATAACTTACTTACAGGGTAGAAAAAATACAGGAAAGTTAAGATTGATGATTAATATTTTCTTTCTGCAGAAGTTTAAAAGGCAGTAGATCAGTGGCTGATCTATTGAAATATGTATAATAACGCTGGAAAACCTGAATAAGTGGAAGGATGTGTATAAAATGTATTGTAAGTACACACAGAGGCATTTATTTACCAGAGAATATGGAGAGAAGGGTTTTTCTTCATCTGTGCCCATCCAAGTAGGCACAAACCTTTGCATGTAACAGTAAAATTTTAAGGCCACCACACCAATGCTATTTACTTAATTAGGTTTTCTGTTTGTTTAATTAGAATGATCACAAGGAACCATTCAATGCAATGCTTCCCAGCAGACAGTTCAAAACTCTGTTTAAGCAAGATTTGTTGGGGTGACTCTTTCAGGATGTTTCTGAAGGCATAGCTGCTTTCTCTGTGCATCACAGGTAGGAAAACTGTGTGTCTGCCTGCAAGAGAGGGCTTTTCAGTTGTACTAGCATAATTACCACAGGAGTCAATATGCTCAGCTGTGTATACTAAAATGGCTCTTAAAATCACATAGGATAAGCCAAAACAACATGTGAAATGTAAAGCCACAAGTCATACAAGTTTCCTATTATATCATGACATATTTGAAAACACTTTCTCACAAGGCAAGAGCAAGTGTTATATTTTAACTATTCTACTCTGTGGATAGATTCAAGGAATAAAAAATTCTGCTGGGAGTTGTTGGTTTTGAACTAAAACTTGTCAACACGAGTGCTTTCAGTGACATATAGTTGTTTACAGTGTGCTCACTTCAGCACAGGTTAATTATGTAGTGTAAATGCTGGGATGCTGCATTAGTGGGATATCTCAGCATTGATTCTCCTTCTTTAAGCATGATTTTGAGCCATGGGAAACAATAGGTATATATGAATCTTTACCATTCTTATTCCACTCAACTCTTTGCTTCATACTGCCAATTCATGGAGCAGTGCTGGTCCCAGGGAAAAACAAGTTTGGTTTCCTCCCAGAATCTTCCATTTTCAGCTATGAATTTAGAGTCCCCTAAACCAACTCATTTGTTCCTATTAGGGCATTGGAAAAGGCTGATAATTGTATTGTTTAATCTTTTGGGATTTTTTTTTTTTTCACAAATCCTAAATATCTCAAGAACAAATCCAGAGAGTTAGAGTGGAGAGTAAACCTGTTATTAATAGTCCCTTTATTGGAGAATTCCTTCCTCAGTTTTTTTGCCTTTTGAAAACTGTGAGGCAAATAAGGAGATAATTTATATGTTCCCCATTTTCCTCCCAGATTTTTCTAGTCAGTAATTTAATGTTAATTCTCAAATGGAATGGGTTTTGTAATAGTTGATCTAAATTAAGGTATATAATAACACTAATTAATTAAAATTCAAATGACTGTTGTAAACCATTTAAACAGCAATGAAGAGAAGGAAAATGCACAAAGAATCTAAGACTAACAAGCATCAACAGAAAAAAATGTTGCTATGTGGAAAAGAAGTAAGCCAATGCATTTATGAAAGTTATGAATTTTTAATGTCAAATCTCTGAAGGAAAGAAGAATTTGTAAGGATATTATCTATAAATACAGCAACAAAATAATTATACTGATGAGAAATGTAAAAAGAAGTCTTAAGTCTGAAGGAAAACACTAATGTCAAACTGAGTTTGCAGAACACAATGGCTGCTAGAAAAGATAGTCACAAATCTCTCCTGAGGTGCTTATATCAGAATTCCAGCTGATAAACCAGGAAA
Source organism: Eubucco bourcierii (assembly GCA_013396675.1). NCBI lineage: Eukaryota > Metazoa > Chordata > Aves > Piciformes > Ramphastidae > Eubucco > Eubucco bourcierii. Next base: position 118,281 of record VWZE01021530.1, read on the forward strand.
GGGTCTGTTTTTCTCCATGTTAATCTAATTCTACTAAATTAAAACAATCACATTGATTTCAGTGCACTGTGTTAGAGGGGACACATTGGTAAGCTGGAAAAGTTTCAAGAAACAGCAAAAAATGGAATGGGGAGCCTGGATGTGAAGTAAGAGAAGGAAAAAATCCCAGAGCAACACTCCTTAGTTGAATACAGTGATGACGGGTAAGTGGTTGCAGCCTATGAACTCTGGGAGATGGTGACCCTGTATGCTCCTAAGAATGTAGCAAGGAACAACAGGATGATACCAATGGTGCTTATGGAGAAGAGAATTAGAAAAAAATACCTGGCAGCAAAAGTTAATGCTGCTTATGCCAAGGCACACCTATCACACTAGCTTGGTGTGTGTCAGAAACCAGTCCAAGGCCCTGCTTTCTCCCACTGCTTAACCAGAGCTGAGGCAGGAGTCAACACTGGCCTGTACCAAGAACCAAGGCTGTGGTTGGGAGCTAATCCACAGCAATTTTGATTACAAGAGAGCCAGGAGCTGGGACCTGGCTCTCAGGTCCAATGACATGAGTGTCCAGGTGGAGGCAGTCAGCACCCTTAGAGTACACATGCCTAAGGCCATACCTCTGCCTTCTACCAGCACAATTTCCAGGCAGTAAACTTATATTTAGAGCAAGAATTACAGTGGAGAAGGACATTGGGCAGAAGCTCGAGTCAGTGGATGTCTATTACATGTTGCAGTTGTGGATCTTGTCTTTAGATTGTACAGCAGAGTAGTGGGAAAAAAAAGGCACTATTTTATTTCCTGTACAAAAACTTGGTCAGGGAGAGTTAGAAAGGGCTGTGGACACCATTTCTACAACTGCCGCAGATTATGTGAGCCAATGGTAATCCCTAAATTTTCATTAAAAATGTCTAAGTCTGTCACAGAAACAATGGCTCAACCACAGATAGATTTAATCTCTAATAACATGATTGTATAATAAGAACATGGGTGATTTTACACATCAATATTTGTTATTATTTCGTGTTTCAGGATTACTTCAAGATTGGTAGAAAAAGTTTATTGTGGTTAGAGACATCCCGTGGATGTATTGACTGTAGAGCTGGATGTGTTTTGGGCTTTGTGGAGAACAGCAACATAAGTTACAAAAGTGGTCATTAGGAAGAGGAAAGGAGCACACAGGAGTGAGGTGAATTAGAATTATGTGACCAGCCTTAAAACAGCAACATTTCAGCCTGAGCTATAATAATCCCATGGAATTTTAGCACTATTTTTTCTCATAGTAAAATCATGATGCCTTGTGTAAGCAGCTACGAACATCTGAAATCCCTGCTAAGCCACAAGAAATAATTAGATCGGTTAGAAAGAACAGTGTTATTATTCACTGACTGGGCTTACTTGTGACACTGGAAAGGTTTACATTTTTAGAGGTTTACAGAGCTCAAAACGAATCTGTCTTAAAGATGTCACAGCCCTAAAAATTACAAGTAATGGGTCAGAATCTGGTGCTAAAATATGATGTGAAGATTTGATAATTAACTGGCACCCTCATCTTATTCCTTTAGCATTTTGCTTCCTCTATGCTTCCATCTGACTTGTGTGCACCTCAGCAGGGAGCCCTAAATCCTGCTGTCTATGTGTTTATAACATCATAACCCTTGATTCAGTGGCCTTTAATAGCTGCTCTCTGGCTGCCACACACTATGCACGTGTAGGAGATACACCAGCTGTGAAGTCAAGCTAGCAGAGAGCAGACTAAATAAAGGCTAACACGACTTTGCATAGCTCCCAGTTCTCACATCAGTGAAGTACACTTGTGACTCTCCAGTAGCTGCTGTCAGCTTCAGCTCCACCTCGCTGTCCTTTACTGTGTTCAATTTTCCATTTATCATCTTCTGTCTTCTCCTCTTCCATTCCCAGCCAACAGACGCAAGCAGCTGAAGGGTTAGATGTTCTTATCCTGGTTCTCACTCAGGAAATCTGTAGATCACTGATATTTGGAAAATGGGAGGATTTACCAAGACTATTTTAGATATAACTGTGTTTTTTTAACATTTTTTTCCCCACTGAAGTTGTGAATATATTTTATGGATCAGTAAGGCAGTTTTAAAAGGAAATGCATTTTAAGGAACTTCTGAAATGATAGTAAATCCCTTTAATGTCTTAGAGTAGTTGGTCAAAAAATGTAACTGTTGTCTAAAGAAGTTTTTGAAGGTTTGCCATTTGTCATTTTATGAATGAGTTTGGCAGACATGTCCTGGATTTCTGGGTACCAGCTCATAAATATGTTTCAGATTTTACATTTGTGGTCTATGGCTGATGGATAGTTTTTAGGGTTTTCTGGTATGAACTACTTACCTTATATTTAATGAAAGAAATGAGATTTTTACTTTATTTTCCTCTATAAGTTCATTAACTTATTAATTTATTGTAGCAATTTCAAATTTATATAATGAAAGATTTTTTCTGTTATTCATTGAAACATACTGAGAAATAAGAATACAAACTTTTCCTTTGGAGTAAGAATCACAAAAAGAATACTCTTTTGACCTTAAACCCTTGTGTAATTCACAAAGAAGTACAGATTTCAACCTGTAGCTATAAGCGGTTGTCTGCCTGTCTGCTGATAATTTGTTTTATGACCATGCAATGAAAATGAAAGCTTTTCCCAGTGTTGAGGACTAAAACCAGAAAATGATGAAGTATCTGTTTTGTATGCCAAAGAAAACTACAGGAATGCTAGTAGCTGCAGGAAGAGGTGAAAGGGGCAGAAGTGACAGGACTACTAAGTGGTGCCACTGTTGTAATTCACTTCTGGTTAAAGAACTATATGTCATGATGATCATTAACTACAGGTTCAAACAAGTGACCATCACAGAGTGTTTCACTAGAGCTGCAGTGATGATGTTTTGAAGACAAATGTGCATTTTACTTGTCCAACCATAGCTGCTGGAAAACAAACATCAGTGCTAATAAAGAAGAAATCTTTTGAAAAATCAGGAACTGCAGAATTAGAAGTTTGTTTTTTGTTTGTGCTCTATAGAGGAGAAAATACCTCAATTCTTCTTCTGTCACTACAGCTTCTAAGACATTTGGATTTAGAAGTCCCTAGCTTCTAAATAACACATGCCTTAACTAATTCCTACTGATTAAGAGAAAAATTACCATGTAAAGCAGAACTGGAATCTATTTGCTCATAGTTTATTTTACTGCATTCACAAATACCTCAGTTTAATTCAGTCTTCATGCTAGGTAGGTTTTCATATCATCCTGTGATAGCTCCCTAAGCAGTTTAAGATCCATTGCCTTGTGGCAATGGCTAGAGGAAATGTATCCCAAAAATTCACTTAAAGCAACCACGACAAGCCCTTTAAAAAGCAGCAAATATTACTCAGCAATACTGAATGCAGATCAGGGAAAAAAAAAAAAAAGGAAATAAAAGCTTAAAATATAATTTTCTAAGTTTAAAATATAATTTTCTTAATGAAACATATTCTTGCTTTAAGACTACATGCTTGGGAAATATATGATTGGGTTTTATCATGATTGTGAACACAAGTTTGTTTTTTGGTTTGGTTCTTTTCTTTTTTTTTTTTTTTTTTTTTAAGGGAAGGTTTTAAAATAGACTTAAAAAATAGAAGGCCCTAAACCTGTCTCCTAAATTCTTTTCAGACACCTAGTTACATGATTTTTCTCTTTCTCTAAGCACTCGATGGTCCACAGTGATCATTTAAAATGTTGCCTCAAACTTAAAAGTTCCTATATTTTCCAAAGCTTCAAAAATCTGACTTCTTAAATTAGAACACTAAATATAGGTTATGAGTTCAGTCATAAGTGGACATTAAGCTAACAAAAGAGTAAAGTTGGCTGAGCTTCATATCCACACCCAGAGAAAAACATTATATCCTATTTCAGAGAAGCATTTGAGACTATGTTAAGGACATATTTTTTTTTTGAGAGCAAGTGTTGAAATACTGCTAACCCTTTAAAGCTATGAAGACAGAGGGTATCCTAATAAATTTGGGAAATGTGCAGAAATCGCAGGGAATCTTCATAACTTCAGAATGATATAAAAAATCCTGGTAGCAAGAAATCTATGCCAGAAATTAAGTGTCTTGTGCTCAAACTACAAACTGAATGGTTTTATTAAAAACATGACAGCTTTGTCAGTTTCTACAATTAAAATACCTGGCATACTACAATAGAAACATTTGTGTTTGGCAGCATTTTTTCAAAGCTGTTAGCTAAAAGCTTGTTGCAGTCTTCTGGCAAACACAGAAACAAGACTCTATCAGGTTGGTATGTCTAGTTGTCTTCTGATGCTGGATTCATTCATGGAAAATACTACCATTTTCTGAAGTGATCAGATGACTACAAATAAGAATTTAATTTTCTGAAAGGTTATTTTAAAATTTAGTGGTGTAAACATTGGACAAAGGATAGCCTTTTCACATAAACCAAGTAGTATCATACATCATGAAATACATGAGAGAGGATTTAAGGTCAGATGAACTGAAGGATCTTGTGCAGTACTGGATGGTAGACCCTGGAAATGGAGCTTTCTCTGCTAGACATTCCTGGCTACAGCAGGAATAGCTCTAGGCAGAGAATCATAGAATCATAGAATGGTAAGGTTGGAAGGGACCTCAAGGATCATCTAGTTCCAAACCCCTGCCATAGGCAGGGACACCTCCCACCAGTACAGGTTACTCAAGGCCTCGTCCAACTTGGCCTTGAACACCTCCAGGGAGGGAGCAGCCACAACCTCCCTGGGCAACCTGTTCCAGTGTCTCACCACCCTCACTGTAAAGAACTTCCTCCTAACATCTAGTCTAAATCTCCCCTCTGCCAGTTTAAACTCATTGCCCCTTGTCCTGTCATTGCAAGACCTTGTAAATAATCCCTCCCCAGCCTTCCTGTAGGCCCCCTTCAGATACTGGAAGGCTATTATCAGGTCCCCTTGAAGCCTTCTCTTCTCCAGGCTGAAGAGCCCCAAGTCTCAGGAGAAAGTAAGAACCTATTACCTCGAAGTCTATACCTGCCTGTAATGAAAGACTGGAGAGATGGGGGGAAATAGAACAAATAGGATTATCCAAAATATTGGGGGATTTAGTAGCCCTTGTCTGTTTTGTAAGAAGGCGTATCTCCATCATTCAGTTCTGCTTATAACTGAACAAAGTAGCTACTTCACTGGTCCTGCTCCTATGAATAGCAAGTTATTTTTGTTACCCTGAGCTGTCTCTTTGCAGAAGTGGAAATAACTTTTAATATCAATAAAAAGTTTTAGAGCAGGTCAAGTGAGTATCCAGCGTCTTTGCAGGCACTCACTAGTGGTTTCTTATCTAGATCCACTCTTGCCATATGCTTCCTATTTTCTTATTTGGTTTATATAAAACACTTCTCTGTTATCATCCTGGTGTAACCTCCCAGTAATCTGCAGGAAGAAAAGCAAAATGATGCCATTTTGGAGGAATTACTCAGGAGTGCCTAGTTAAGAAAATAATTTCATCTTCTAGGTTTTGATCAGAGGCACCGAATTGAGAGTATGGGATAAAAAAATATGGTGCCTTCACAGAGAGATTGGATGTCACTCTTCATTGGCATTTTTCAAACTCAAATCACAAGAAAAAATATTTATATAGGCATTGCCTTGGTTGCAGTATTTGAAAGGGGCAATCTGTGTGCAAAGCACACTTTAGAGTATCACCTTTAACTACAAGGAAATGAAGATGGAGCGAAGAGTAGGAATTTGCCTAATATCTGTCAAACTGTACTGAACCCAGTAAGGCAGTTTTAGAGTTCAAGCAAGCCTGAAAACTATCATGAACTTATCATTTCTCATCCTCTGTCCCCATCTTGCAAAGTATGATACCCAGCTGCGGAAAACTGGCCAAATAAAACATTTTTCTTTCTTTCTCTTTTCTTTTTCTTCATGTCATTGCTTGTGCATTTCATTAGTAGATATTCAGTTAACATGACTGACAAAGCCAAAACTACCTTGTGGATGGAACTTGAACTTTTGGTACATTAGGAAATGTAACCTTGCAAGAAAGACACTTACAAATAATTTTCTGTGAAGATGGAGGTACAGCCCTCTGCTAAAATCTCTTATGGGCTTGAAAACATTCTCGGGACACAAGCAGTAGAGCACAGTGACTTTCACTTAGCATTTCTAGGATAGGCATAATGTTGCTGAAGGCTTACTTTTGTCTTGGAGAGTCATATGATTAGTGTACCTCAGTAGCAGGGAGCTAAGGCTTAGCAAGAATGTTAAAAAAATTAGAGGTGTTCTTAAATCTGAACAACTATGTGTACAGGAAACACTGCCTTTAACTTTCATATGATCTTAGGGAAAAAGCCTGGAGGTCTCATACATGTTTTTGCCTTCCCAGCTTGCTCCCCGAGCAAACCTTGCACAAACTGCAGGACCTAGTGTCCTTTTTGCCATCAGTATAAACTGAGATATCACATGAAAAAAAAATTTAAAAAACCCTAAAATTTTGAATTTTATTGTCCCTGCTTCTTTCATCAGTCCATTTAATAGCATTAGAGAAATCATCTGTCTCTTTGTGAAAGAGCTGTATTTAATTCACTCATCCCAGAAGGATAAACCAGTTAAATCACGACCTGTTGTAGAATTCACAAACAATAAATTTACCTTCTAATAATCTGTTTATCCTGTGATAGTACTAACTTACTGAGACAGCACTGAGATAAAGTTCCTGGGTGTAACTTCTTGATTGAAACTGCCTTCCAAAGCCACATTGACTTTTCAACTTTCTCATCTCAGTATTACATACCTTTTAATATCTAAAGGTGATTTAAAAAAACCCCAAACCCTTATACATTCCCTGAACTACATATTTTTAGAAGATACAGTGTCTCAGAATAAGCTCTACCTGGACCCTGAACATTTCAACAAGAAGTCCAAGTGAAATCTTTGACTGCAGGACAGAAACATTTACCGGAAAAAGACTGAACTCACTATTCAGCAATGAATGAGTAATAATTGCTGTAGAAATTTCTGTGATTTATGTGGAGGTTCCCTAGTGCTGACAGAAAATTATCAATATAAAACACCATTCAAGACAGACACTAGAAATTGTTTTACAACCACTTAAAAAGCCCACACTTTACAGCATCCCTTTTAGAGAAATGTGAAAATACAGAAGATGACAAAGTGGCCTCTGAAGGAGTAATTAAAGCATATCAGTGTTATCTACAAGTAATTTATCTCAATATGATGTTAAAGTGTAGTTTTTTTTATTTCCCAAGAGTCCATAAATGACTTGATATATCTTGTCCAAGACTGAGATTTATGTAATGGCAATAATACACTAGGTTATTTCTCATCTGAAGAAACAAAAATTGGCAGATAATGATGTCTGTCTCTGTAACTGATGCTGTCTTTAATAAAAGATTTATCAAAATGTTTCTTTGCTTCCTGATGATTGCACATCAGAGAAAGGAATAATCTATTATTCTGAAGACCTCAGTGATGCTACAGTAGGAACAGCTGACAAACGTAGGAAGGGTAATACATCACATTTGAGCTCTCAAATGATATCTCTTGAACACCAAATTCTTTACAAATGAGCGGAAAATGAAAATTACTACCTGTCCATTCTAATAATGTGCTCCATTTTGAATTGTCCGAGCTGAATAATACACCACAAAGGTGTTAGATGTTATGAAATAGAATTGTCCAACTCAAACAGTGTCCAAATGCAGGGACTTTGATTTATATTGATTTTCAATACAGATACCAAGTATTTGTAGACTTCTTTCCATTACAGCTTTTTACTATATGAATCATTCTGGTGAAAACAGTTCATATTTAGAGAGAAACAACTTATTTTTAACATTCTGATGATAGAAACAATAGTTTCTGGATCTTGAACATAAGAGTACACATACAACTATTACCTTTAATAACAGATAAATGATATGGCTTCCATTATTAGAGAAAGAACAATTACTCTTACATTTATGTTCTGCAATGTTTGCCAAACAAATGAAGAAAGATTAATCATATGTCTTCATAGGAAGCTGGTGAGGTTAGATCCTTCAGCAATATCTGAAGGAAAATGGTGTAAATCAGGCAAGTGGCCAATGTTCAGTCTGTGTTTACTCAGGATTTTGCTCAAAGTGGTGTTACTGCAGAATAGTACTAGACCAGTTCTACACCAGTAGATCTATTGAAAACTTACTGGGAAGGTAATGTTATGAAACCTATAATTAACTACACATTGCAAGGACTTTTTGACACATAGTCAGGTGTGAACGAATTTGAATGGCATACAGTACACAAATTGTTGCCCTAACTATGAACACTGCTGTAGCATTTTTGTCATTTCTGATGTGTGGCTGGTAAGACACAGAGGAGGCAGGAAGCATACCCTGATGCTGGCATCCATACAAAAAAATAGGGTCAAGTATACACATGTGTGCATATACAAAATTGAAGCCCTGGCTTTTCTATTTCCTTTACTGATGTTTCATGATCACTATTCATTTAATTGACACTGGGAAAATACTCTGAAAATAGTTCAGATTATAGATGCCTTTGAAATAAAAGGAAGAAGTATATTACTTTTAATAGTCCTCCCATAAGCATCTAACAATAACAATGAGGCTTCTAAACAAAGGATGACTCTTTTTATTCTCCCCAAACCAGGTAAAATCTTAAGGAATTCTGTTCTGTGGGTAGCAGAGATGGGGACAAGAGTGAATAAATCAGTTCAATTTTGTATTATAAGGGATTATTTTTAAAAATTTGGCTAGCACATAAGAGCTTCAAGAAATTTCCTTCAGGCACCACTGTCAGGCTCAGCAAGAGTCCAAGTTGCTGAGAAACCATCTAATTAATCTTTTAATCGATATGAAGAATTCCTGGTGGGTTGACCAGAAGAGAAAAAGCAGAAGAGCAGGAATTGCTAAATACTGGTTTGAGCATCTATAACGTCAACCAGTTTTGACAGATAAGCAAGGAAAATTTGTAAGCAAAAATAGCCCTTATGAATTGTGTCTTAAAATCTCACCTGCCTTTGAAAACTGTGTCTTGTTCCATCAGACTGCTTATGAAAATTTCATAATACTGCTTCATTGGGTCAGAACACTGTCAGAATCAAATAATGGGCTACATTATGCAGGAGTTTAAATATGTTGAACTTTCATACAAGCTGTTAATGAATACAGGGTAATACTGACTTGATTTGTATTACTAGTGCCTTTAGAGGCCTCCTCAGTCTGTTAAGGCACCTGTGAGGGGAGGAATGGGGAAACTTTGACGCTGTGTGTGCTCTGCTGTGAATTCATCAGAGGTATTTGCAGAGGCAAAGTGATACCTTCCCTGGGCAATTAGCTGTTGCAGCTTTCCTGACTGCTCTGCTTTGCTGAAGCCATGTGGCTGGTGAATCCTGGATTTTGAAGCATTTGTATTTTAATGCATAATTCTCCAAGGAACCCACAAATACAATGAGTTTGCTAAAAGGGGAAAACTGGGTAGAGTCTTGCTCTGAGAAGGTCTATATCAAAAATGCGATGGTGAAAATAAATTAAGAAAACATTAAAAATTTTAATTAAAACCAAATAATAATCAATAGATGCATCTTGTTGAGCCAAATCATTGACCCTGCTGCCCAGAGACACATAAATTTAGTTGGCTGCCAACAGCTTGTTATTTTTCTGTCCACCAGATTCCAGGATGTGGCAACATCCTTAATACAGGCCACAGCTTTCAGATCTCAGCTCCATGGGCAGATGTAGCCCCTTAGGCAGAGAAGGGGCTCTTCTTCCATTTAAGTAAGAGAAGATTTAATTTTGCAAGACCCCAAGACCATTCATGTTTAATTGGGGAACGATGGCTATCACACAGCTTATTCATTGACTGTGAGTAATGACTGGGAAGACAAATACAGAAATAATTACTCACGAAAATCCAGAATGTCCTTCTGAAAAATGTTTCCTGGTGTGGTGGTGACAATTTAAGACCATCGTACTAACTAGTGGCCACAATGACAAGTGTCACAAATCCTCAAATACTGTAGACAATTTACAAACTGAATGTAGTAATTCTCACCTTGTTTTAGCAGCTCGATAATGATTCTGCTTACTCTTTGTAAATATGTAGGTGGTACAGAAATTGTTGATAGTCATCACTGAACAGCCATCAGAAGAGATGTCCTGGATCTATAATAGTATTGTTATTCATCCAGATTAATTTGTATTTCTGGTTATAATGCAACCATTTAATTTAATTTTCTTTCTTCCGAGAGCAAAGTCATTTTCAACAGGTTGATTTTTTTTTCCTATTTGCTGCTTGCTACCGCAGATAAGAACTTCAGGTGGGGTGGTTTTGGTTGTTGTTGGCTTGTTGGTTTTTTTTTTTTTTTAAATTAAACACAAAATGCTTTGGATTAAAAAAAAAAAAAGTGTATGTTGAATTACATTGTTGCTAGTGAGTGTATAAATTACCAAAGTAAAAAAATTATCTCTCTTACAAATATTTAGTGAACAGGACTGATCCATGAGCTCTTACCCAAGCTTTTTTACTGGCAATAGAAGCTGAAGGAGACTCAGAAATAAATTTTTTTACCCTGAAAGATGTATTAAACTATTTGATCATTTTGATATCCATATTTATGATCTGAATTTGGCTACTAGAAGCTAAGCTTCAGGTCTAACTGTTGCTAAAATGTGTGACAAACATTTTCTTATGACTACTCCAAGATAATTTTAGTAATCACCATTGGGTAACTTGTGCAAAGTCTTAAGTGCTTTATATATCATTGAGGAGTTAATCTTGAAACTGCTCTATGGAATTAGAGCAGCATGAATTTAATTATATTTATTTGCCAAGCTACTAAGCAGGAGCGGGAATCAGCTTGTCAGAAAAATAAGGGGGGGAAAAATGTGGGCAAAAATACTTACAAAAAAACCCTAGTGATTATTAAGAAACAAAGACCTATCTCCTGTGGTGACACTTAGAGAACAATTCCTTTCATGGAACTGAAGTCTATGGACTGAACAGTGGAAAAACACTTAACTTCTCTATTAGTTAAAAATATGTCCTTAGCATATACAAAACTGCTGTGATACTGAAGAGAGTATTAAGCCTGAGGAAACGGAAACATCATGTTCATCATTCACATCCCTCCAAAGGAAGCCCTGCTATAATTGTAGTTCATGCTAGAGTTAAGCCCAAAATAGTACTAACAATTGCAATGTCCACCAGTGTCACTTTTTCCTTTGAGCATGCAAAGGTTCCAAATGCCACATAAAGCAGGGCACCGAAAATGTAAACTTTAGCCATGGGATTTTGTGGGCTTTCATCTATTCTTGTTTTACTCTTGGCAAAACTTTAAAGAGCTGGCTAGCTTGGATCTTCATTTAAATGTGGGTTAATAGGAAAAAATGTGCAGGGACATTGATAGCATAATTACAAAATAAATTAAAGTTCATCTTATCAGTAAAATACTGTTGCTCGTATTTTGGAATGGAGAAGGTGCAGGACCTTCCTGATGGTACTTTAATCTTCTCCAATAGCAGGTATGAATTCCTGTTTGAAAGGGGTCATATGCTTGTTAAAGCCTTATACTTTCTCACACACATGTGTACCATCATGCATTGCATTGATTCACCATACAGAAAGCATAGATAGGAAAGTTCAGCTTTAATGTGATGTGTCATGTAATCTGTAGGAATTTCATGTCAAAAGCACTTCACAGATCATCTTTTCTGGAGCAGCAAAATTATGATCAGTTCAGAATTCTCCAGTACATTGTTGGAAATGCCTTCATTGGATGCTTTCTTACAGTTATCCTGAGAGCAGCAAACGGCAGCATACAATTGACTAAACCATGCACTTCATTCACTGAAGAAATATTACTGTGCTGTGAGTGATCAGTACCCCATCTGTACCAATCACTTGAGAGTATAACTTCTTCCTGATGTAGGATTTCAGGTCTTGCAAAATAGATGCTGAAGGTATCACGAGCAACTCAGTGCTATGGAAGCTATCTATGAGTCAGTCTCAGGCTTATATGAGAGATACATCTCATTGTCAGCAAGACAGCAGAGGATGTTGGAATTAGGGCTATCCCACTTACATGGAAATTTGTTCCCCTCAATAAAGCAAAGAGCAGTAGGTTGGAGAAAGCACAAGAATCATGTTGTTATTGAGAAGTAACCTGAATTAGGTCAGAAAAAAAAAAACTGTCTAAACTGAAACTGTTGCTTGCTGAAAATTAGAGAATTGTAGAGTGGTTTATGTTTCAATAAAAACTGTCTTGCCTAAAATACTAATACATTGTCAAAAGGCAAAGATCTTCTATTTATTTTCTCAAGTGTATTTTAAAATCTGGTGTTAAAGTAGGGGCTGTTGAAGAAGAATTCTCTTTAAAATTCTTGAAAATACTAATATTTTCATTAAGATGTCTATTTAAAAAAGGGATCAGGAATCATCTACAGATCCACTCTCTTAAAAATACTTTAAACAATATTAAAATACTTCAATAAGAACATATTTTGCATTTATTAACTATTTCAGAATTAAGCACATTTCAGTTATTCAGTAAGTCAATAAAGCAGAAGGACACAATCCATTAGTCTCATCTTGTGTACTTTTTTATCTTGGAACAAAGGTTAGACAGTAGCTTTTAAGTAGGAGAAAATAAATATATAACTAGGCAATGCATTTCTTAGCTGTTTCAGACCTTCTTACACATTTCCATGACACAATGTCTGAAAGTACAATGGCACAATGCCCACTGGGAAAAAGACTGGAATGCTATTTGTTCCCAAAACTGCATTTCCTTATAAGGGAACAAGCTTAACTTGGCAAACAGTTTCCAACCTTTCACTACATTTTCAGATATAATCAAGGTTGTATTTTTTCACTTTTTTACCTATTTTTTTTTTAAATTTTTTTTTTAAAGATCAGAGAATTAGGGAAGTAGTAAACATCTTTCTGTGGCTGGCAGTACAGAACACAAAGATTCTTCCTTTAACTGATCCTGAGAAGTTAATTATTAAGGGTTAATAAACAAGCCATGTCAAGATGTAGGTTTTTTTGAATTTATGTAAATAGTCACATATTTAAACCTAACAAGGATTTCAGTGCATCTAATAAAATGTTTCTTGAAGCTGCCTTTGTACAGTGTAATACAGAACAGTGGTAATAAGGCACAGTATATAGTTTACTAATGGATGCTGCTTCATAAATGTTTAAAGAATAACAAAAGCCCTGCGTAATTTCTTAATTTGATGCAGCTGACTTGTACATGTTCCAGAACAGCATCAATTCCAGAAGTTGCCCTGCTAGAAAGAGCTGGAAATCTGTGTACTCCACTGACTGATTCCACCTCTGACTTCAGATCCAAAGTAGCAGTTTGAGTATTTGTTAAATGTTTAACATCATGGTCCCTGTAGGAACTATTTCCAAGTCCTAGGATAAACTCATAATATGACATGAAGCATTGTTTAGATCAGCATTTTCAGTAATTTTATTTGAACAAAACTCAATGTCTCTAAATTTCTGTTAAAACATCCTCCCCATTTTCAGGTATTAGGCATGGGTTGTTTTTTTTTTGTGGTGGTGGTGGTTTAGGTGTGATTTGTTTCTTCATTTATTTATGTCAAAGGGAAGATTTAAAATGTGGGTAAAATTCCAGTGAGGAGTAAAGAAAAATTAGGGAAAATGCTTCAAGTTTTTAGAGTACAAGCAGGACAAAAATCTGGAACTATTAGAGGGAGGTTATCCAAAAGGGAGTTATGCTACAGAGCAGATTGAAAGCCTATGAAAGAATAATCTCTGACTAGAAGGGTGGGGAAAAAAAATGTGGGAAATAAAACTAAAGAGGAAAAAAGGCTCTGACTATGAATTAGGCCCATCAGTGAAAAGGTGAAGTCTCAGCTGTTAGAGACATGGATGGTATTCCTGTGGAGCTGGAAAACAAAGCAATTGGGGTCACACCTAACCTCCTTTCTCAGGTGTTACTCTAGCTGTATACTCTTGCTTTGCAGGCCTGCCCTTTCTTCAAAGATTCTAAGCTAAAGGGTCTCCAGTTTCTCTTGGAGAGAAGACACTCAGTATATGACTTGGATGAAATAAGCATCACCCAGACATACAAGCCTGACAGAATCGATACTTTCTTGGATTTATTTGTCATTGTTTTTGAAAGCCAGGCCAAAGACCTTTCCTCCATACACCTTGAGCAATATAGTAATGCAGTAGGCAAGAGGTGGTCTGTGTTAAACAATGGACAGATTTAAAAGTTTTCCTAGGAATTTGCATGACATTTAAGTGCTGCTTCAATATCTGCCTGTATGTTATGCACAAGATAATCCTCATGAAGCAAGCGAATAGAAAGTTCTCAGATGCCTCATGGTCTGCAAATGCTGAGTCCTACATCCCTCACATCCTTAGTTTACACCTGCGCATTTTGCAAAAATAACCATTAAAAAGTTTGCCTAATGAATTAGTTCAGTGAGAGAACAATTTACAAATCTTTAGGAAACATCTGGTTTCCCAGAATCTGTAGGAAGTCTATAGTTAACTCCCTCTTTAGCAGCTTAAGAACTATTTATTAGCTTCAACAGGAGTATTTTACTGAGCGGTAAATATCGTCTTGCTCAGGCAAATTGCAGTGACACACAAGACAATCATGAAAAACAGGCATGTTTACTTTAGGCACCTAAAGCTGCTGAGGTAGGGAAAATAGAGCGTTAAATAAATGTGATCATAGTGAGCAGTGTGACCTGATACTAAATACAATACTGCTAAAATTTAGCAGGGCACTCAGCTGAAACTACCACATCTGTTTACAGCTAAGGCTTTGTAAAGACAGCGTTTTAACTCACTCTTATTCAGTTACACATCATTAGTACAAAACTAATTGTAGGTATGTTGGAGGCAGAAGGGGAAGGATACTGAAAAAGAGTAATTTCTCATTTTCATCCAGAAAGCAGCACTACAACGCTCTGGCTTCAAATTTTGTGTTAGATACCTGACAAAACACTGGCCTTTTGGCAAGACACTCTTTTAACAGCTGACCCATGGAAGAAATCCCAAGAGGCATTTCATAGCTGGAAGGTTACCTACATCTATGATATTTGGGCCCGACTACAGGGAATTCAGTTTTGAGATGTTTGCTGCCATCTAGTGTCTTTATTTCTGGCTCCAATCTTTTAAAAAAATTACTGTATTACCTGACAAATTACTTTGGAACATAAAGTAGATATCGATATATTATTGTGCAGCTAACAATACAAAGGAAGATAAACTAAACTTTGATTTTTGTCTTCGGTCTATACATCCAAGGATGCAGTAAAGACATTTAGTGAAAGAATATAAAAAGTTAGTTTTGTTAGGTGAACAAAACATCTGACTTAATTGGGGTTTTTAAAAATATTTTACTATCTTTACACTAGTTTGTTTAATTAGCATAATTTTAGAGTTACTGCAGCAGTAACAATTCAGCAGCACCTTTCCTGCTATACATCAAGATCAGAATTTCAGAATTTATGGCCATAAATCATATATATATATATATATATATATATATATATATATACATACATGTATACATATACATATATATAAAATATATATATACACATACATGTATACATATACATATATATAAATTAAATATATACACATATATAAATTATATATAAAATATATATTATGTATTTTATATATAATACATATTGTTTTTTAAAAAAATAATTACAATTCTTACATCCTCTTGCTATAATGATGGTCAAACCTAATCTGAAAACAGTTTTAATAAATACAGCAATACATATCATCTGTATCAACATTGCAAAACTGTAAAATACTTGGACTAAGCATCTTTCTGTAAAGTATTTAGGTATTTTGACATCTAATAAAATTGTTGATAATATGAGATTGTTATGGCAGGAAAGTTTTTTGAAATATCACAAAAATAATTTTTTTACTTTGAAGGTTTATTGAAAGAGCACAAGAATGTGTCTGCAACATGGTACCCAAGTATGTATGTGATTATAATAAAATAAGAAATCAGAATTCATCTTTCAAGGATCAGTCTGAGACACAAAGAACTTGAAAATCATGGTACTTGAAAAGGATATTTACAGGAGGAAAATAGGTGTCCCAAACTATCTATGACATGAGAGGGTGTACATGAACTCTGAAGGGTTATGGCTAATGTGCTATTACCGCAGCATAGCTCTTTAATAGAGGTCAGTCATTAACAAATGCTAGCATGAGACAATCTCTCTTTGATGATGTATTACATTATATGGTGTGCATTCAATGTTTTACATAGAAGAAACACAAAACCTGTGGTGTCTACCATATTAGACTGACATAGCTAGGAAGACTGAGCAATAAAAGCAGTCTTGCCAAAAAGAATGTCCTAAATCAAATGATCCCTGTTACACCGCATTATTGATGCAATTAATATATTTTTACTTGGAGCATGTTAATGTAGGTTCAAAATTAGAGATTAATTTTTCATATTAAAGATTTCTAATTTTGTAAGTCTAAGCTCTTCTATAGTAATGACACATGCAAAAATACAGATCACATTCATTTGCATTCATTTGAAAATGATAAGGGGCTTATTTAATAGGAAAAAAAAGAAGGTTTATAATTTACTTGAAATGATCAGCTAAGAATTTATGTGTTGCTTTTTATGATGCGGTTAAGATGGTTAACTATTCATTGCACATGTTTCGTGCTTGCATAAAACTTTTGTTGCCCATGGTTTTCAGAAATCACAGAATCACAGAAACATTTGGGTTGGGAATTGACCCTCAGGATCACCAAATCCAACCCATAATCCTACTCTACAAAGTGCACTCTAAACCATATCCCCAAGCACCACATCTAAACAACCTTTAAACACATCCAGGGTTGGTGGCTCAATCACCTCCCTGGGCAGCCCATTCCAATGTCTGACCGCTCTTTCTGTGAAAAAATATTTCCTAGTATCTAGTCTAAGCTTACCCAGTTGCATTAACCTCTCCACAACCTCCTTTCAGATAGCTGTAAATAGCGATGAGGTATCCCTTCTGCCTCCTCTTTTTCAAACTAACCAGCCCCAGCTACTTCTGTTTCTCCTCATCAGATTTATTCTCTAGGCCTCATAAGATTTATTCTCTAGGCCCTTCCCCAGCT
This sequence comes from Eubucco bourcierii, assembly GCA_013396675.1. NCBI lineage: Eukaryota > Metazoa > Chordata > Aves > Piciformes > Ramphastidae > Eubucco > Eubucco bourcierii. The sequence goes on from VWZE01021530.1 coordinate 135,442, forward strand.
TCGTTGCCCTCCAACAGCACCTCCACATCCCTCTTATAATGAGGTGCCCAAAACTGAACACAGTACTGCTAAAGCTTGCCATTTAACCTTAAAATTAATCTCAACTTCTAAAAGAGTACCCCTTGCTTTGGACCAACTGTTACTCCCTGTGGAACTTAGCTACACAATATACTATTGACAGAACAAGCATACCTTTTATTTGTACTTCTATTCAAGCTCATTTGAAACATATGGAATACTGTTGTGTTTTAGGTGGAGGTTTTTCTACTCAGATTTGTGCAAGTTCTATTTGTGCTTTACCAACAGCTCTGAACAAGGGCTTTGTGTGCTATGTATGTATAAACTTGTCTTTGCAGGTTTGGATTAGACCTGGTTTTGCTTTAAACTGGTCAGAAACCTTGCTGCTTTACAGTGTATGTGCAGGTAGCCATGTGAATGACAACAATCCTTTAAAACTACAGCTAGAGCACGCCTTGTAAAGTTCCATCAATTCTGTAAAAATGAGGCATCTCTGTACACAGAATCATGATATCCTACCCTGTTGCAAGTGCCCAGGACAAACTGTGAAGACACACTCACAGGAGAAGATACTATTTTGGAGACAGGGTATAGACCCAGATGTTCTGATTAGAGTTCTAATTCTACAGCTTTTCTTGACTTGCAAACAACAAAAAGATGATGCACAGATACTGAGAGTTTGTCTAGGGTAACTACTAGTCAAATACAGTCTATTCTGATTGTCAAACATCTGCTCCTAATCAGCTGTGAACACCAACATGCTCCTTTATATTAGAATCACTACTACTATATTTATAAAGTCTGCTGAAAAAGCAGCCTTAAACACACAAATACTTCTTCCTAGGATGAGACTCACACTTAAATGCTGCAGAAAATACAACATTTCAGTTGCAAAATCTATCACCACTGGTACTGTATTTTTTTCTTTAGGTCTTTGTGACACATAATTTGCAGAGAGAAAAGTAATTTTAAAATCTTTCCCCCAAATACTACGCTATTATTTGGTCATAATATTACAAAATGCTATTGTGAATCCAAAAAGTAGAGGGTGATTGAATATCATCATGTTTCTGTCTCTCTCCCATGAAGACAAGTATATATTTCGGTCTGAATTCCTACTTTCTTTCAATTAAGCATTTATGTTGTGAAGGTTTGGGAGTTCCCCATCCCCCCACACTTTGTAAAATGACCCAGACTAGCACTCAGTCAGCTGGAAGTTAAGTGATGAAGCTCTATTTACAGCTTTACACAATGTACAAGCAGATATTTGGTTTGAGGCTAATTAGAATATTTTAATAGAGAAAATTACACTATAGGCTGTGAAAGGAAAACATCATGATGTCTACTTCACTCATACGCTTGCTGGAGAATTGTTTGGGAACACTAACCAAAACAACAGATAAGTCAGTCTCTCTCTGTCGCTTGCTGGAGCAGGAGTTGCTGGTGTGATCTAGCAGTTTCTGGGCTCTGACTCCTCTGCCGATTAATCCTCACTAACCACTTTTCTTCTAACCCTCCTGGCTGATCCTCCTAATTTACCTTGCACGTAAGGCAAACCTTGGGGTAAGGTACAGGGGTGGGGAGAAGGTGGAAGGGTGGTTGGGAGCCCCTCCTGGGGTCTCTGACTTCTGGGAGGGGAGTTGTGTTGCTGTATTACCTTTTATTTGTATATTTCTGTAAATATTGTGTATATAGTGTAAATACCTGTTTGTACATTGTGCAAAGCTGTAAATATAGCTTCATCACTTAACTTCCAGCTGACTGGGTGCTAGTCTGGGTCATTTACAAAGTGTGGGGGAGGCGGGGAACTCCCAAACCTTCACATACTTTTCTTCACAATGCTGTACATCAAACACTACACAACCTCTTGTTATTTGACTGATCTCTTCTCCCACAATGTTACATATTTTATCTCCAAGCTTTTGGACTGACCACATGTTTACCAGTTTTATGGTTTCAGATATTTCATGTTTAGAAGAGAATGAAGAATGTGGGAGGAACATTGCTCTCTCTGGACTACTTACATAACTTTTAGGTCTTCTTTAAAATGGTGCCTTCTTGACTGAAAAAACACACAGATGAGAATACTGAGATGACTCTTCCCACAACTTATAGGTGGAATTCCTATAGTCTGCTGAAATTTCCATCCTAAACATTTTTTAATCTAACCAGGTGTTTGTATTGAGCTGCTCTGGACTTACAGATTCCTTCATTTGTATTTAGGAAAACACTTGCAATATATTAGGTGAAATTTATTAAACCTCTGCATTAGAAATAGGCAGTGGCAAAAGTGTAACTCACAGAGGAAACTCAATCTCACTCTATGCCTTTCTCACTTGTCCTTAATCAGGACTTTTCATTAAAAAAACCTCAAGTGTTTAGGACAACTTCACTACCCTGAACACAGTCCTTGAACTACAGCCCATAAACTTTCCTCGTACTTCTGTTGGAGCATTTTAACCACTTGTGAAATATGACTCACCGAGGCAATAATTATTCACCTCAGACAGATTGTATTTTAAGCATCAAAGGAGATGCCCTGGAGAAGAAAATTATTGCAAATATTGTTGGGAGTGATAGCCCTGCAGCAGGTATATGCTCCAGGTAACTGACACAGTCAGTCTCATTCAGCAAGCAGACACATTCTTGTTCTCTTGCTGTGGTGCAGCTGAATTCAGAGACCCCCGGTTAGTGTCCTGCATCTTCTGGGACAGGTTTCTAACCAGAGGGCAGCTTTCTGAAGGTAGTTACTCTGGTTGGATCAGGGTGACAAAGAGCACTGGGAAAAGAAAGGTAGGTATGGCTACGGTACTGCATTTATGCTTTGGAAATCGAAGAGTTGTCTGAAATATCATGAAGAGTTCAGTCTTATAAAATGGTGTCTGCCTTTTGGATTCCTGGTAATGGAAGCCAAAGCGTTTTCTGTGAGCACTGGAGGGCACTGCAGCACTAAGGAAGAAACATGCTTCAAAAGGACATTCCAGAAAATGATGAATGCTTGCAGATATGAGGGGCTGGGGGATCAGAAGACAGCAGAGCACCAGTCACTCATTACTGATATGGCATACTCAGTGCCCCTTCATCTGGCAGTATTACAACTTTACATAGCCCTGCAAAGCTCTCAGCTAAACCTTTATATGGGCAGGTTGTGTAGACTCAAATACATGTTTAGTGTTGTCTTTTCACGTATACTCATTTACTTTGGGTACTTGATTTTTTTCATGTCTCACACTATGTGTTGAGATTTTAGTGAACACAACACAGCTAATTCTGCCCACCCAACATACAGAGATAGGTAAATGGAGGAAGAGGTCTCCGTTTTGTAGTTCCAGTGTGTTAATCTGTCCATGACATAAATCTCAATTGGGTCATTCGGTCATTCTTTGCTTTGCTCAATATTTTACTAAACCCCATATTTTTTCTTCCTTCTCTAACAAAATCTTTTAGCTTATCCCTCTGCATTTAAGGGAAGGAGAGGATCTCACCCGAGGTGATATCTTTCTCCAGTTTAAGAAACCAGCAAGGAAACAGAAAACAAAAAATGCTCCTCTATAGTGAAAATGGGGAAAGGGATGATCAAGGGGGTATTTGTGATTATTTGTAGAAAACTTCTTCCTGTGAAACTCAAAAGCAAATTGGAGACAAAGTGCACAGATGTGACAGCATTCCTACCTTTACAATCAGAACATGTATCCAAAAATGTAGCTCCTTACTTTTCTGCTTTTCCTCCCACTCACAGTATTTACACTCCTTTTCAACTCCAGTTGTCTATTATCTTCCACTCAGACATTTTAATATATTAATATTCTGTTACTGCTCTGACCCTTGTTAAATTTTATTCCTCTCACTTTACAGTTCTGTCCCTTAATCCTCCTTTTCAAGGGAGTTTATCCTGTCCTTTTGTTTGCTGTCTGCCCCTATCTCACCTTTGATTCCTAATCTTCCATCTGTATCTCAAGATACTTCTTTTGGTTTCATCTTTGTGCTCTTCCTCACACATACACTTTTCTCTATGATACACATTTTTCTCAAGGTTGGAACCTTCTTCTTGTTTGTTAAGGAGATACCTGGTTGCAGCCCTCCTCTGGTAACTCTGCTGAGGTTTCTCACCAGGTGATATGGAAGGAAAGGCTGACAGCAAGAGAACTAACCATTAATATAGGAATGACCCTGTGGTGCAAACAGGTTGCAGAGATAACTGGAGAAACAAGTAGATAGATCTCCTAGGGTTTCTGCAAAATTGCTCCCAAACTCCAATCTCATCCCAAGTAGCAAGATCAGATTTTGCCTCCTACATTGCAATAACCTCAGGGCATGCACATCACCGATTCTTAGGTCTCTGTGTCAGGGTGGCAAGCAGTGATTTTATTGAGCTAGGAAGATTTGCCACCTTGTAAGAAAAAATGACAACAAATACAATTGCTTGCAGCAGACAGGGTTAGCTTCCAGAGTCTGGAACAAGGTATCAGGCAATAAATGCATTTGTTTTACAAGCCTATAATCTTCAATCCCATCTATGTTGGGCTCTGTACAAAGTTAAGGAGTGAGACATGCTTTAAGACGTGGAAAAGACCAAAGCATGTTTTTTCTATGGCTATAAATCACATTCTGTGCCATATTTCAGAAAGATAAGCTAGTTAGGGAGAACTGAATGTGAAAAGAAAGCGAAGTGATTATTTTGATTCAGTAATATTCATATCAATGAGAATTAAAATAGTATATATTAAGCTATATTAAATGTTTTCAAAGATACTAGGTACTAGAATGAATTCTCTATTTAAACCCCATCCTAACCAAGTCTACTTTTTCTTTTTTTGCTGTTTGTTCTGAGACTTGGTTACTTTAATTATAGAATTAGGCATCTTCCCAGCCAATAAAAAGTCTTAATCCTGTACAAATTTAGGTAAAACCAGATTTCTTGCTGTCTGTCTGCTAATGTCTGTGCTAATCAGTGATGGGAGGAGAGAAGAGGGAGATTAAGCCAGAGCTATTTTTGTGCTTGGCATCACCAACTCTGTCTTGTGCTAGCATTACGCTGGAATCATTCTTTCATTCATTGCCCAGTCAAATTTGTTAAGATTAAAAAGGTCAATTAAAAAAAAAAATAGAGAGAGAGAGAGAAGCTTTCCTTGTTCTAAAGTGATGTAGTAGCTGGAAAACAAAGTTCTTCTCACATAAAATATAGTTTCCAAGAAGATGTTAAGACTATACAGAAGAATTTGTTCTGATAAGATTTTGATATAAAATGAAGGAGCTTTTAATAGTCTAATTTAGCTATACAAAGGTTAAGACCACCTATACCACCCTTTGTACTGAGGTAAATAATGCCATGCCACAGAGCATGGGAAGGGCAGGAGATTCATCCTTCAGAACAGTGCTACTCCTCACATGCATGTAAACATGGCAGTGTAAGCAGAAGGCTATGCTTTGCTTTCACCCCTGAAATATGTTGCAGTAAATGCAGTTTGACAGTTAAAAATTTCCCTTTAGAGCAAGACAGTCTTAGAAATTACAGATAGAGCTATGAACTGTGTTTTCTAGGTGTTTGCTCAATTTTTATGACACAGGATTGTTTTCTGCCTAGGAGGATGCCATGTCTGCATCGCAGTGCAGTTCTCTGTGTCAGCTATCTAAGGTAGCTCCAAACTGTCTCATTGTTTGCATTGGTGAGTACAAATGCTTAGATATCTCCTTGAAGGGTCAAGTTAATCAGTCAATTTGGTTTGACGATTGAACTTGGCTCTGCAGATGGTTTGTTTGTTACTAAGCTGAGCATTTCTACTTCACGTTGTGGGCACAGACTGCTTTTGAAGGACCTGAAAAAAAAGTTTCTAATTCAAAATTATGACAATATACATGAAAAAAAAAGGTATTTGTCTCCAACTTACAGTGTTAATGCTGCAGATAGCATAACAAGCTGATTTGATTATGCCCAGCATTATTCAGCATGGGAAATGCATTCACTCCATGTTGCTAGGCTACCAGCCTTATTTACAGATAGAAGATTCCAGGGCAGAAAGAGAACTGAAAACCATCAAGAGCAGATGTATGAAGGGGAAATAATAAATGGCATTGATGATACATTAGAATTAATTAAAAAATTTGTTATAATGTGGGATTCCAGTGTGAGAACACACAAGAGCCAAACACCTTAACTAACCCACTACTCTGTAAGCACTAGAGTTCAAGAAACAAAAATCAAGAGGAAAAGTGAGCACTGACACCTTACTGTAGCTAAATCAGATATCAAACTGAACATAGGCTTTTGATTTCAAAAGTAAGTCACCAAGTCCGAACATAAGAACAGGAAGATGCACCTGTAGAGGTCTATTAAAGTAAAAATTTGGTGTTAATAGACATTTCATTAGCCTAATAGAATTGAGACTTATTTGCATGTTGTCACCATTTCAGCTGAACACAGACCTGTCTTGAGGCACCTCTTGTTTAGCAGTGTGTTTACCCAGAAAAGCCTTGCCTCCCACAGGATCCACACAGCTCATTTTGGAAGTTTGATAAGTCTTGGCAGTGCTACAGTTGCAAAACAAACCTACCTGCAGTACTTCATCAGTTGTCTTCAGGGTCTTTTATCAACTTTGTCTTTTACTTTTTTGGGGACAGTGACTCAGGAGCTGAGGGTCTTCATTCATGGTACTGTCCCATAGTACCGTGAGTATGACATGGGAGGCAGAGCCAGGGGTTGCACAATAGTCCGCTAAGCCCCAGAAAAGTAGAGGAGATGGACCAATGCCGAATGTCCAACCAGGAGCAATAGATGGTAGTCTAGACAGTGCTAATCAACCAAATAGCCTTTTATGAGGACATGACCAGATGGATAGATGTTATGGATGTGGTTCATCTTGATCTCAGGAAAGCATTTGACACTGTCTCCCACAGCATTGTCATAGCTAAGCTGAGGAAGTGTGGTCTGGATGACCAGGTAGTGAGGTGGAGGCCTGTGTCTAGTGGAGTCCCTCAGGGATTGATACTGGGACCAGTGCTGTTTCAATACACTCATCCACTACCTGGGTGAGGGCACAGAGCGCACTGTCAACATGTTTGCTGATGACACAAAACTGGCTACCATTCAGGGGGACCTGGACAGGCTGGAGAGCTGGGCAGGGAGAAACTGAAAGAAATACAAGGTCAAGTGTAGAGTCTTGCATTTGGGAAAGAAAAACTCCATGTACCAGTGTAGGTTGGTGACTGACCTGTTGGAGAGCAGCATAGGGGAAAGAGACCTGTGGGTCCTGGTGGATAGAAGGATGACCATGAGCCAGCAATGTGCCCCTGTGGACAAGAAGGCTGATGACATCCTGGGGTGTATTAGAATGGATGTGATTAGTAGGTAGAGAGAGGTTTTCCTTTCTCTCCACTCTGCTCTGGTGAGGCTACATCTGGAATATTGTGTCCAGTCCTGGGCCCCTCAGTTGAAGAAGAACCTCAGGGAACTGCTTGAAATAGTCCAGCACAGAGCCATGAAAATGGTTAAGAGAGTAAAACACCTCACTCATGAGAAGAAGCTGAGGGAGCTGGGTCTCTTTAGCTTGGAGAAGAGGAGACTGAGGGGTAACCTCACTAATGTTTATAAATATGTGAAAACTAAGTGTTGGAAGGACAGAGCCAGGCTCTTCTCAGTTATATCTAACAACAGGACAAGGGGCAATGGGTGCAAGCTGGAGCATAGGAGGTTCCATGTGAACATAAGGAAAAATGTTTTCACTGTGAGGGTGACAGAACATTGGAACAATCCACCCAGGCAGGTTGTGGAGTCTCCTGGAGACCTTCAAAACTCACCTGAATGCATTCCTGTGTGATCCTTCTCTGGCAGAGGGGTTGCACTAGATGATCTTTCTAGGTCACTTCCAACCCCTGGCATTCTCTGTGTGTGTGTATAACACAGTTCCAAGGGCCCATGCAGAAGATAAGATACCAGCAGCACAGGTCTACAGTCCAGCCAGGAGACAGATCTGGAGACAAACACACATACACCACAGATTAAAATAAAAGAGCAGGCCTGAGGCCTCAGCTAAAGTATTGCCCCAGGCCTATGAGCAGCAGGTGTGTAGGTGGGGAACCCAGGTGAAACTGTTCAAGGCAATTAGGGCCTCTTGGTGCCTTCTGGGCCTGGACACTTATCTGTTTTGTGGGTTTCCCAGTAGGTAAAATGGCAATATATGAGGGAGAATGAGAGCAGGTAAGTCTGGGTCTGGGTGCTGTATGTCATCTAATTGCACAGATTCCCCATGGTCCTGGTTTAGGCATACACAATATGACTTTTATTAATGAAACAATTTAGCTACACAGGAAACAGTCTGAATTGTGGAGTTATGAAATACAGCTGAATTATGAAATACAGCTCTATCAAATACAGGGAAGCAATGAGATTTTTCCCAAGACAGCTCAAGTCCTGTGAGGAAACAGGAACCTCTGTCTACAAAAAAGAATTTACTTCCACAAATGTGACAGCTTCAGCTTCAGATCTAATGGATTTAGAAAAACGTTTCTCTTCACATTCCTACTGAAATACACATGAATACCTAAATATTTTTTACAGCACCAGCCTTAATAAAAATCCTACAGATACACAAGAATGGCTTTTCACAGCTCAAGCAAAGGAGGAAGAACTTGCAGTGTTTGGAATCCTGTATTCTGGATGCCAACCACAGCTGTACTATAAGCCTGATGAGTATAAATTGCTGAACACCGTGAGTCATATTAGGCTGCACCTCCCCTATGCTAACTGGCTAAGCCCATTCATGTCAGTGTGATACAGTGCTGGAGAGTGGAGAGTATCTCATCTGAGACAAACAGCACATTAAAAAAAAAAACAAAACCAAAAAATGAAGTGAATAAAATGTGTTTACAGATTGCTCTTTTGGTTTGCAGCTGGTATGCACTAACATACCTCACTTAAATGTTTAAAGCTCTATTACTCAAGCAGAGGAGTGGCAGTAGCTGCAGGCAGAGAAGCAAATTTTACTCCATTAACCCTCAAATACCGCCTGGAGTAACTTCTCATCTTGTCTGGAGTTCCTTTGTTTTATCCTAGCATAACAGAGGACAGGGATTGACTCATCTAATTCAGACACAGCAGGCAAGAGAAAAAGGCAAAACATGTAGGTGATATCAAATGCAGGGAACCCACTAATAGTTTCCTGATCACAAGGAAGGAACTGTGGGTCCTTGACAGGCTCCCTCAAACATGCCTTTGAACAGCGCACTCCCAGCAGCCTCCAAACCATGTCTGGGCATTATCCATGGCCCAAGCCTGAGCCTGGTAGCCTGCCTCATTTTGGATGATGACTCTCAAAGTGTCCAGAAAGCTACTGGCATCCAGCCTCTCTGTTAGAGGAGAAGGGCAGCAGTGTGTGCTCTGGTGTATTGTGCCATGTTGCCCTCTAGCAGTAGTGCACACAGTGTTCATCTCGAGGAGGTGATCTACAGGAATACCCACAGGCTTTGGCACCTGAGTAAGCTGGGATCTGGAATGAAGGGCTGCTCTTCAGTCACAAGGTCCTCATTGTATACTTCTTAAACCATGTGCCCTATCAGTGTAGTTTGGGTGACTCCTTTGAAGATTGCTTTGCTTGACACAATGAGTTATTTGACAGGATCTCATCTTTTCTGTGCACAGCAGTGAAAAGCAGGTGCCTATCCAGGGTCACAGACGAGACATGCTGCAAAAGTGCACTGGCTAGAACTCACAGGTATGGACTCCGTCCAGCCTCACACCAGTTAAAGACATTTTTTTGCTTTAAAAATGTCTGTGATGTCACCTTTAATGTTTGTTCTGCAGGGTTTAGATTAGTGACTTTCAGAGACAATCTATACCTTATATGTGTTAATACAGACCTTCATTTCTCTAGTGTTTTTTGCCATGGTGACTAAGAGCACCCCCTGGCAATGAACAGGGATGTTTCTATTTGGTATACATTCTCCTTATGCAAGTCTAATGCTTGATATCAAGTCTTGGAGGGGAAAAACTTCTTTTCTGGGAACCTGTATGAATTTTTTTCAGTATTGCATTTGTTATGGCATTAAAAGATAGTACGTAATGAAAATTATGGGAAGAAAATTAATGTAGCAATCATGAAACTTTTCTACATATATGGGCTGACTGCCCTCAAAGAATCTCAACTTCTGTAATGAGACTTTGAGATGTTTTCCTATTTTTGTCCTTCTGAAAAACACCTCTGCATTTTTCCACTTATCCATCGATGAAAGAAAGGATGATGACAGATTTGCCAGTGCGACATCCATCTACAAAAAGGGATGAAAAGAGGATCTGGGCAACTACAGGCCTGTTAGCTTGACCTTGGTACCAGGGCAGAGAGTGGAGTGGTTCATCTTGGGTGTGCTCACACAGCAAGTGCAGGATAACAGTGGGGTCAGGCCCAGCCAGCATGGGTTCATGAAAGGTAGGTCCTGCTTGAGCAACCTCATGTCCTTCCATGACCATGTGACCTGCCTAGTGGATGTGGGATGGGCTGTGGATGTTGTCTGCCTGGATTTTATTAAAGCCTTTCACACTGTCTCTCACAGTATTATTCTCGAGAAACTTGTGGCCAGGTGTACTCTTTGGCAGGTTAAAAACTGTCTGGATGGCCATGCCCAAAAAGCTGTGATAAATGGAATTAAATCCAACTGATGGCCAGTCCCACAGGGCTTGGCATTGAAGCCATTTCTGTTTAATATCTTCATTAATGATTTGGATGAGGGAATCCAGTGTACCATCAGTAAGTTTGCAGATGACTAAGTCTAGTGAGAGTGTCTGCTTGAGGGTGAAAAGGCACTGCAGGGAGATCTGGATAGGTTAAATCTATGGCCTGAGGTTAACAGAATAAGGTTCAACAAGACCATATGCCAGGTTCTGCATTTTGGCCACAACAACCTCAAGCACTGCTATGGACTTAGGGAAGAGTGGCTGGAAAGCAGCCCAGTGGAAAAGGATCTGGGGATGCCAGTGGACAGCAGGCTGAACACAAGCCAGAAGTGTGCCCAGGTTGCAAAAAGGTTAAGGGCATCCTGGCCTGTATCAAAAACAGTGTGTCCAGCAGGAATAGGGAAGTGATTGTGCTCCTGTACAGTGCTCCCTGGTCAGACCACAGCTTGAGTACTGTGTTCAGCTCTGGGCATCACAGTATAAGAAAGACATTGAGTTCCTAGAGTGTGTCCAGAGAAGAGCAACAAGTCTGATGAGAGGTTTGCAGGGCGTGTCACATGATGAGCAAATGAAGGAGCTGAGGTTGTTTAGACTGCAGAAGAGAAACCTAAGGGGAGATGTTATTTGTCTCTACAACTACCTGAACAGAAGTTGTAGAGAGTCTGGTGTTGGTCTCTTCTCCCAAGTAACTCTTGATAGGACAGGAGGAATTTGGTTTAAGTTGTGTAGTTTTAAGAGGAGGTTTAGATTGGGCATTGGGAAAAACCTTCTTACTGAGAGAGTGGTAAAGCTGCCCAGGGAGTTGGTGGAGTTGTCAGCCCTGGAGTTTTTCAAGAAGTGTGCAGATGTGGCGCTTCAGGATATAATTTAGTGGTCATGGTATCTGGATTACAATTGGACTTGATGACCTTAGAGGTGTTTTCCAACCTTAATGGTTATATGATTTTATGATTCTATGATTCATTTAACAAAAGTGGAGGGTCCTAAGTTTATTGAGAATAGCTGAGTGGTAAATTTATCTGTTGATTTCAGCCAAATATATGTGATTGGACATTTATTACTTCCTATACAGAAAATCACAGAAAATCTAGAAATTTTACATCACAAATTTATTTAAATGTAGTTTCTCAGTTTTCTAAAAGGTGCTTTCTTTAAGGTGAATATCATGTTCTTAAGTAACAAAATTTAAAAAAAAATAATATCTGCTCTTGTTAGTGAAAGGTAAATTTTTATTAGGTGTAGTTGATCTTTTAGGAGGGGAGCTGATCTCATGAAGGATCAATTTAATCACACTTTGATCAAACCCTAAACAATTCATGGATCTTAATACTCATTGAAGGGCTCATCTAGCCTGGCTTTGATCCATCTCTTGAACAAATTAAAATGCATTTAATTATTAGTGAGTGGGAGCTGGGAACGACCTGAAGCCCTGAAAGACTTAGGCCATATACTCTTTATAACACATTCTCCCTAGAGCTTCAGGCCTCTTGTTCTGTGCAATCCATATTCCTCTCACATCCACTGGTCATCTGAAACTGATTCCTGCAATACACCCTGTCTTGGGAATGAAAATATCAACAGATCACAGTGGAAGAACAACGAGCCTTTATAGCACAAAACTCCATATCTGAGTATTTCCTAGTTGTCTTTTCAGTAATTAGTAATTAGTAATTTCAGTAATTAGTGAATAAAAAGTATGTGAAGGTTTGGGAGTTCCCCACCCCCCCACACTTTGTAAAATGACCCAGACTAGCACTCAGTCGNAGTGGTTAGTGAGGATTAATCAGCAGAGGAGCCAGAGCCCAGAAGCTGCTAGATCCCACCAGCCGCTCCTGCTCAAGCAAGTGACAGAGAGCGACTGACTTATCAATTGTTTTGGTTAGTGTTCCCAAACAATTCTCCAACAAGCGTATGAGTGAAGTAGACATCATGATGTTTTCCTTTCACAGCCTATAGAGTAATTTTCTCTATTAAAATATTCTAATTAGCCTCAAACCAGCACAATGTGTTTTAAAGAATAAAACTCTGACTATTCCTATGGCCCTCTTGAAGAAAAACAGGCATAAGGACATGAATCCTATCTGCAGCAGGCATTTAACACAGTTTGAAACCATTTCAGATCGTCAACATTCAGGTAGTTCCACTTATATTTTCTGTTTACATCAGTATATTCCCTGAAATTTCTTGGGTTTGTTTTTCTAGGCCTAGAACAGATAAACAGTTGGAGTAAGAGAAGTGGTGGAGGACCTGCAGAGATTCTAGAATCCAGGTAAGATTCCTAGGTATTTTAGTGAAAGCTTTAACTCTGCTTATGCTTTTTTTTTTTTTTTTTTTTTTTCCCTCATNATCGAAGAACAGACAATACTTTTTTTTTTTTTTTTTTTTTTTTTTTTTTTTCTTCCTGCATCTAGAATAATTTTCCAGGAAAGAGATTCCCTTTTCCTACTTAATGGTGTTTTTAAGATATCTATTTTTTTCCCTTACTTTGTGCTATTTCAGAAAAGTAATAAGATGCAAGTAGGCTACCCGTATCTGAAGTGGCTTTATAAGTAGGACAAAGTCTGAATCTCTTAGCACAAACTTGCAAAAAATTACAGATCCTTTCCTTTTTTTGCAAAGTTTTACTGATATTAGTATTATATAACACAAGATGTGGCTAAATTTAAACATAACTTCAAACAAAAAAGGTAGCATTAATTCTTTTACATCTCACATAATTTTAAAATAAATATTTATGATGCTTGATTATTTCTGGGAGTTTTGTTGGTTGTTTGGTTTTTTTTTTTTTTTCTAATATGTGTTCTGAACTCTTTGGCTTTTTAATGCACCTGGAAATATCGTTGGAACAGACTTCTTTATCTTGACTACAGAAGTACCTTATGAAAAACAGTCTTACAGTGTCATTTCTACTTTGCTTCTGTTCAGAAACAGCAGATACACATATCAGATGCATAGTGGTATAGACACAGTGGAGTGAAGAGAGCAAGTAGTTGGGCAGGACACAGTCAGCCTCCTCAGGTTAGTTGCCTTCCCTGTCTTCCCAAGACAGCTTTTCCTGCTCAGTCTGATGTCTTGCTAGAGATATCAATCCCTTCTGTAAGAAACCCAATTATTTTCCTTATGCTTTTGTTGTAGCTCTAGGCTACAACAGAGTAGAGCACTGTATTCTGGCTTGTCCCATTTTTTCCCACCACATTGTGCTAGTGATTCACAATATCTTTGCTGTCAAAAAGTCACAGTTTAGTGGGAAAGCATGTGATGCAACTGGGTTGAAAGGAGAGGTGACATAAACCAGCACTATGACAGATCTCCATCTGTGCAGTCCACTTGTCACACGTGGCCTTTTGGATGGGGCCTAAAAATATGTTAATGGACTGCAACATTTCTGAGGTGTATAATCAGCAAATTCTTCTTTTTAATGTATGAATTCCAAAATGTTGTAACGGCCTTAAAAATGTCACAACATGACAAAGAAGTTCTATTTAAATTATGGGAGGGAAATATTGAAAGCAAGTGGAAAGATCCCTAAAGGAAAAAAGGAGGTGCCTTGGAATCTGCAAGTAACTGGGAAAGAGGAAATTAAATCACGTAGTTGCTTCTTGTTAAGTATCATCAAGAATTTAAGTTGATTTGCTTATTTTTCTGTTTAGCAACCTTGTCCTAAACAACTCTGTACTTTGCCAAGGGAGGACACATTTAAGTCTGTCAGGTTTTAAATAGAGTCAAAAGAAAATGGATCTACTAGAGATCCATACTACCTCAGGGTTTCAAAGTCATGCAAAAGTTTTGGTTTCGGGTAATTCCCTCTGGGCCTTGAGATGTACAGCTGCTGTACATGTCCTGCCTAGTTCAGAGAACTAGGATAAATTCTGTACAGTTGGATGTTTCATCATTGCAAACTTTCCTTGGTGGGCATGAAGTAGAACTTTTTTCTGTAGAAGTTAAATAAATTAAAAATTCCTTATAAATTAAAAACTCCTTTTTAAAAGCAAGTTAAATGCTTCTTTGGCTGAAATAAAGCAGCTTTTATACAACAAGTGGTTTAGGCAGAGCAAGCTTGTATATGTCCACAGCATACTGTCAATAGAGGTATAAATTCTGTCATAGCTCATGCTAGTAATGAAAAACTGAGGATCAAATCCATGAAGGGAGCTGAAATGTTGTGTTTGGTCATACTCCCTCATGAGATTTTCGTGAGGACTACAAAAGCAAACAGGTCATGAGAATTTGATTAATATTCCTACTTTTTGGATACAATGATGTAGTATTTATAAAAGCTTAGGTGAGAATATACTTATAGTTTCAAAAGATACCTACATAGCTTTATAATCTGTCAAGATACAGATTATGTCGCTTGATATTTTCTCAGCCATGAGAAGACTACTAAGAACCTCTTGAGAAATGGGATACACAATTCACTCTTAGAAGGAAACTGCAGCTGATTTGGCAAGACTGGTGTCTGAATCTGAGATGTAAAGTTGCTCCTAATGAGGCACACAATCTATCCAGTGCATGCATCACCAACAAATACAGCTGCAGACAGAATGGGTTTCAAAAGGCAATAAGGAAATGGCTCATGTTTTTCTAGTGGAATTTTTGACAGCTATTAAGGGAGCTAAACTGCATTTTTAGAGGAGATCACATTTTATTTAGATGTGATTTAGCTGTTTTCTTATGCAAGTAAACAAGTATTGTATTGTCAAAGTTGTTTAAATGTTTCTGCAATGATAGAATAAATTAGGAAAATCTACGAGCCAGGCGAGATCTTGCAAAGGCTTGCAACAATTCTTAATACTTATCTACCTCATGCTTGCTGACACGGAGAGAATAATATATTTTTCAATACTGCTGAAACCTGTACAAAACTATGTTTTTTATGTCTTGCTGCTGAAATGCCATATAATGGCCACATAAAAGTCATCACAAGGGTGTGGCTAATGCTGTATAACCATCAACAAGAGAACTGCTTATCTAAGGCAATGGGGTTTTGCCTCAGCCTATGCCAGAAAAAAAACCCAAACAAAACCCAAAAAAGACAGAGGAAAAAATTGCTGAACTCACAAAACTCACTCTGATACAGAAAGGGATATCTCTAAGTAAACAACTAAACATTCATTCTATAAAAACTGTGTAAATGGATAAAGGGAGTGATAGCAAATTATCCTTATCAGAAGTTGGATAGGCTGCAAATTTTATCATAGAATCATAGAATGTTCTAGGTTGGAAGTGGCATCCGAAGGCCATCTAGGCCAACCCCATCTGCAATAAGCAGGGGCATCCTCAAGCAGGAGTCCCTTCAAGCCTCACTTACATTACAATGCAAAGTGCAGATTCAAAATTTTGGGCAGCATGGCAATATATCTTTGCACTCCTGAAGTTTCATGAATTATTGAATCATACAGCAGTAACTTACTGAGCTGAATTTGTAATGCATGGTTAAAAGGTCTTCCTTCTCTAGTCCAAGAGAATGAAGTAATATTCTTAAAATGGCATAAGTATTAAAATGAACTAGGAATTAAAAAACAATTAGTATTAATAGAATGTTTCTCCTTGAATATCAGCCTGCTTTTTAAAAAGAAAATTACATTATGTGGAAGTGAAAGTTGTAAATAGCTATAAATTCTTTCTGACAGGAAGAAAAGAGAGTTGAAAGACTCTTGTTGTATTTCTGACTATGGATGCCTGTAAATTCAGTAGGAAAACAGAGAAAAGTACAGTGAAAGTGGATCAAAATTCTTTGTTAGATAATGCAAACAGTAAAGAATAAAACCAAGAGTATTCAATAAACCATCAGAAAAATGACACTAAAACAGGTGGTTTCTTTCTGCAGAATACAGCGACAACTGATCTCAATCATTTTCTCTCTCTCTTCCCCTGTTCTTTCACTTTGAACTCTGGAAATTAGGCACCTTCTCCCATGTTGACTGTGGCATAATGGTAAGCAAGGGATAACTGCCCTCTTAGATACAAACCTGAAAGGAATGGAGCTACAATCCAGCACACAGTAAGGCTCAAAAGTTTCCAATTCACAGCATAGAAGGAATCACTAGCTGCCAGAAAAACACCAGGTTTTGCTTTTCTGCAGCATGATCTGGTGCAATTGTGAAACTGGACCAATATGAAGAAAAGTGTCACAAATTCATATTCTGCATAGAAATATGGGTGTAATTTGCTCTGATTGAGGAAAAATAGACTTGGCAGTAGGGTACGTAAGAGATGCAGTGTTGTTCTACTTTGTATACTTTTATGTCATACTTTTGATTAGCAGTTTGCACTTCTTCTAGGATCTTTGCCCCAATTTCCTTGTTCATATTTTGTCTCTAGCTGTTGCTACCCCACTTAATCTTTAGAAACTTTTACAAAGGACACTTCTGCAAATTGTCGATGCCTTTGCCATCTTGGAAGTTTTGTTCTGCAGTGAGTTGTCTCCTGGATCATGCTGAATGATGTACAATTGCCCAAATGTTCCCCACCTTTCTCTTAAGGAGTATGGCATTGTAAAAACTAAATGAGGGGTGTCAGTGGTGAATAAGCTGTGCTCTGAGTGTCCTTTTGTTCTAAGTCAGGTTATGTTCATGAAGCACAGTATTCTCTTCACTTGTCATTAAAAATCTTTCGAGGATTGAAAAATGATGGTTTAAATGAAAATATTCAAACTGATTTCAGTGAAATATAGTGACCTGTGAACTACATGTCAGATGAGATGAATTAATTTTTTTCATCCTTAAAAGTTGTGAAACTATGGAGTGAATAGCACATGCAATCTGACATTGTGCACCATCACTACGCCAGGGGAAGTTTAGGCTGGAGGTGAGGAGAAAGTTCTTCACTGAAAGAGTCATTGGCTACTGGAATGGACTGCCCAGGGAGGTGGTGGAGTCACCGTCCCTGGAGGTGTTCAAGGTGGGTTTGGACGTGGCACTTGTTGCTATGGTCTAGTCTTGAGGTCTGTGGTGATGGGTTGGACTTGATGATCTTTGAGGTCTCTTCCAACCCTTATGATACTGTGATACTGTGATACTGTGATTGTTGGACCTGTGTTTCCCCATGTGACACTCTTTACGCTCTAGTGACTAAAACCAGTTATCCCAAATTTAACTTCTATTACAAATCTGCTAAACAGATTTTCTAGCATGATACTTACTGAGAAGAGGTTTAAAACTATTTATCCTTCTATTTAGAATTAATTGAGCGTTATATTGTTAGATAGATCTTCAAATCTCAATACATTCAGCTGAAGCCTATTACAGCTGGGACAGGATAAATCATCATGGAAATAGCTACTTAGTGTTTTAAATTGTCCAAATTGTTTCTGATTTCAGTCAAACTGGAATAGAAATTGAACTTATTTTTGAAAAACACAGTGAATCTAACATGCCCTTCCAAAAGGAAAATTTTCTTCTAGCTGGAAAATATTCTTCACACAGGCCTAAAGGTTAGTCTGTGTGCTGGTTTGCGGCTAATTGGAATAATTTAATTAAAAAAAAAAAAAGTAGATTATAGGCTGTGAAAAGTAAAAAATGGTGATGTCTACTTCACTCATAGGCTTGCTGAGATGTATAAAACCAAGGACACAATTACAGATAAGACACAGAGTCTTTCTCTGGGAGCTGATGTGTCTTCTGGCCTTCTGCTGTGTAACCCAATTAATCATTTTGCTTCTAATACCCCTTGCCAATCCTCCAAACTCACCTTGCACATGAGGCAGACCCTGGGATAAGGTAGAGGGGTGGAAAGAAGGTGGAAGGATGGTTGAGCACCCCTCCGGGGACTCTGATTTTTGGGAGGGGTGTTGTGTTTCTGTATTACCTTTAACTTGTATATTTCTGTAAATATTCCTGCATATAGTGTATATATCTGCTTCTATATTGTGCTAAGCTGTAAAAAGAGCTTCATTCTTTAACTTCCAGCTGGCTGAGTCGAGTCTGGGTGATTTTCATAGAGTGGGGGGTGGGTATCTCCCAAACCATCACAGTGTGGGAGGAACATATGGAACCAGATGATATTCCCAACCTATTTAAAGTCTTTAGAAATTGCAAACTTCTGCAAGCTTCTACTTATGAGCTGTTGCAAGCATAGTTTTCAGAACATTTGAGATACTTGGTTCATGGTGATGCTTTTAGCTATAGGTTTTGAAACAGACTACTTTAAAAGAAGAGATTGAATCAAAAGTTTAAAATGTGTTTTCCTATGATAGCATATAGCAGTTGTGCCTCAAACAGAGTAATGCCTTCATACAGTTCAGGCGTGCAGTGTTTGACCTAGGTTATGAATGACTCTAAACAAACACCAGACTGTAATGCAGTCACCACCACAGGCCTGGGGTCTGAATTGAGAGCTAACGAATTTGAACTACAAAAATTAATGTCTGTTGATCATGTGTGCTTTCTGTGGCTTGGTTGTTAGAAACCACCCAGCAAGGGAGGTACCTCGGTCCACTTGAAATTTATATCTCCAAGCCTTCCCCCAAGACTCACAAGTTGTTTGGTTCCATAGCTTCTGTGATGAAAGCAGCATTTCTCCTCTTTCAACTGAGTTCCTTAGCAATGAAATTATTTGTGTCAGTCTTCATCCTAATTGTTTTCCTTGGGCCTGCAAATGAGTTTTACATTCTTCTGTATGCAGGACATCAACTTCCAGAGGATGAAGGTGAACAATAGAGAATAGTAACGTATCATAAAATAGTCAATATTCTGCTCACTTCTGTCCTTTTGCTGGATTTCCTTAGAATTAATAATATCAGCTTCCAAATAATCAAATACTACACTGCAACATCACTTGTGTTTAATGTTAAAAAAAAAAAAAAGAAAAAAAGAAAAAGCAAAAAAGGAGTAAGGAATCTGTCTCTTTTCCCAACTTCCATTACTTAATGTTGAACTGAGTTGAGTAAGGAACAAAGCTGTGGATGTAAACAGATTTTAGAGCTCAAAGTTTACAATCAATGTTATATCCACAATTCATTCAATGTCCATGACAAAAAATAATAATAATTTTAAAAGTCTACTAAATGAACGATGATTTATTTAAAAGCACAAATGCCCTAACCACTTCAGGAGTAGGTACTGGAGACGGGATCAAAGCAAGCTTTGCACTTGGGCAGGTTAAGAGCAAGCAGTTCTGTAGAGGAAATAAGTTACTTTGATTTCTAAGAAAGTATCTCTGGATCTGAAATATTATTCACAGTGATGATCTAGTGGGAACTTAGAACTGCTGTAAGAAAGTTATAAATGGAAAATGCTGTGTTTTATCTCTCATTCTGGCACAAACAGGAGCTTGGTGAAGCAGGATAGTGCAGGACTGTCAGAAAGCATTCTCCTTTGAGTAATCTGAAGAGCTATAATCTTTTTCCTCTTGTACTGTTAAAGCTGCTACAATTCCAAGTATTTCCCCCTCACCTTTTTTTGTGTATGTTATTGTCTCCTTATCATCAGATCTCACATGAGTACATTTGAAAGAAAAGTTATTTGAGATTTTTAAAGTGTAAACTCTTCCATGTTGACAATTTTGGGCTGCCTGTGTATGTACTTCTTAGCACAACAAAATTAACACCAAGGTGTCCAAAAATTATGCTAACCTCAGCAATCAAATACGGAGTTTTGTATTTTGAAAGCTATACTGTTTTGAATTCTGTAGACAAATAACAGTTTTGAGTGCAGTCCTTCTCCTTTGTAAGTAAGAAAGAGAGAAGGTATCTTTAGAGTGGATATTGCTTTCAGGATATAAAGATAACTTTACATATGTGTGTGCTATACTGTCAACAAACTGCGTATTTGTCTATTTTAAAATCTTGTGCTGAACAGTCAAAATATGGGGTTTCCAAGTGGAATATTCTTTTTCTCATAATGAGGTGACTAATCCACTTTAGCAGTCATTTATAGTATCATTTGAAGGAAAAAGATCAGTCTGTTTTCATAGAATCATAGAATCATAGAATCATAGAATGGTAAGGTTGGAAGGGAC
>VWZE01021530.1:156211-181451 GCA_013396675.1 Eubucco bourcierii
CTTAATTTCTTTGTTGGTTTTGCCTTTTTTTTTTCTTTTTCCTTGGCATTTTATATTTAATAATGCATTTTACTTTTGCATTTTCCATTCTGGTATAAATATTGTTGACTAATGCTGAAACATTGCCAGAGAAGCTTCCAGTAGAAGGTTTGTGCAATGTTTAAATGTTCTGCATAAATCTTCCTGACGCAGGACCCACTTTTCAGCACATCTTCTACTGAAGCTACTTGCACAAGGCAAGTGCTCACCATCTGTAACGCTGATGTCAGAGGTGTATTGTTATGCACTCTAAGAAATATAATTATCCTTTTAAGGAACTGAGCCTGATATAACTTGGGATTTTTTTTCCTAAGGAATTGAACAGCAGACACCGGTGTGATATTTTTGCAGTGTACAGAAATTACAGTCTTAATTTACCAGGACTGCTAGAAGTGTGATAATTGTTAAGTGCCTTCTATTACCTCCTTTATCTCCTCTTGTTGGCTCACTCTGATTTAAAGGTAGTACCAGTAATCCTGTGGCTGAAAATCATGTAAAATATGATAAATGTGTGTTTGGAATCAAATGGGGTTGTTTTCTCAAGATTGTTAATGTATCTGTTGGCATGTTCAAGGATTAGCTAACCCCACAAAAAAAACCCTCAGCTGCTTTTATGTCATTTTGGTTGAAAATATATTTACTCCGTACAAAGATCAGGGGACAGAGGAAGCTATGTAGAGTGTTAAATTAACAAAGTCATTCATTCCATAATTCCTGTGTGACTATTATTTCACAAGACAGTCTTGGAAAATTTGTCCTTTAGTCTGAACAAAGTGAAATTGGATCAGGAACACCAGCTGATGGATCTGTTCATCTTGTGGTTTCAAGATGCTGCACTATAAAACCATCTTAAACATTATTTAAACTATTCTCATGGGTAAATTTTAATCGTGCTGTTCAGGCAGTTTTCCCTATGACACCCAGTGATATTGACAGAAGATATTCTCATGCATGCCTAACACTGAGCACACCGTATCACTCAGTGCCACAAGTAGGAACTGATATCTTTTGATACATTACCAAATAGGGGCCTCTGACATATTCTGTTACTGGAAAATGTTTTGCCATTACCACATAAAGAAAGTAATTTTAATATTTTGGCTCGTAAGCACATTGTAGCAAAGTGCTGCTCAAATGGTATTTACCAGACAAGTGGCTCTTTGAGCATGCTACTTATATATGTGCTCCATACTTCTGAAAAGGATGTCTATAGCACATCCAAGGTCTGTTATTATTATCTTCCTAAGTTTAGTCACATGAACCTACTTGAATCTGTATTTAGGTTATTTAATGTAATTTGAGGTTGAGTTACTGTGTGTGACACATAATCAGAGCCAAATAAATAGGTAGCCTGCTTTTACTTGAGAGATTCCTAGGGTGTAGATCAGTGGCATGCATTTCACTTCCTTTAAATTCTATTTAGGGTTAAATAAAATTCACCCTTGCACGAAGGTCCTGTGCAGACACTTTTGCAACAGCTATGTCTCTTAAAAGCCCAGAGCAGTAACAAAAGGGTAGGCAAAGTAGCTATGTGTTTAACATCATTCATCTTATGTTCACCCACAGTTCCAGACTGTATGGATTTAATCAGTTGCTTGGAAAAGGAACTCCAGGATGTGTATTCTGCAAAGAACACCACAAAGGAAAAAAGAGTCTTTAAGCATACAGTGGTTGGATCACAAGAAACAGTAATGCAGACTTTGAAGCACCTAAACCAACTCAGCCTCCTTGCTGAGCTTTCCTCACAAATTTTCGGAAGCTGTACTTTTAAGGTAAAGCAGTTTTGAGTCACTGTGGATGGTTTTTTTCCATATAAGATAGGAAAAAAAATTGTCAAAAAAGGACACACATTACAAAAGAATGAATTAGATTTAGTTTTACTGTGCATATTGTATGGTTATAGAAGGCTTCACTTCATAATTTTTTATGGAATGTTCATCTTTTGGAAACAGAGGTTTTAAATGAAAAACCAGTATACAGGGCCTTAACCCTCAAATTTCAAAGCTTCACTTTCTTCTTACGCTTGTAACTGTAATGTGTGAATTCCGTAGTATCAAGTATCCCTGCTGTTGTAGCAATGTGTCTTACACTGCTAACAATTCAGCCAAGTACCTACTTTGCATATTTGTAAATTCAAATGTCTCCAGAAAGTATTCAGAAACACTTCCTTCCTCTGAAATAAAGGCACATGTACTAACCTTTTTCTGACTGGCACTTTAAATTTTTTACTAGAAATACAGTTATCGTATCTATTTACTTTTATAAGTTTTAAATCCTGTCTCCATAAAGAAGCCTGTCACTAAAATAGCTGAAGATTTTGTGTTAAATGTTTCAGAAATTAAATTCTTATTGTACGTAGTCCGTTAGAAAATTCTGTTGTGGTTTGAAAAGAGATTATGAGATTGCATATAAAGCAGATGTCAGCTTCCTCTTGTGAGTCTCCACCTGAGTTTCCTGAAACTAATGTGGTCACTTTGTCCTTTCCCACTTCATATTCCAGAATTTATGTATCACATCTATTCTGGATATTATCAGCCTTGCTTGTTGTGCTGGTTCGAGGCTAATTAGAATATTTTAATAGAGAAACTTACACTATAGGCTGTGAAAGGAAAACATCATGATGTCTACTTCACTCATACGCTTGCTGGAGAATTGTTTGGGAACACTAACCAAAACAATAGATAAGTGAGTCTCTCTCTGTCGCTTGCTGGAACAGGAGCTGCTGGTGCGATCTAGCAGTTTCTGGGCTCTGGCTCCTCTGCTGATTAATCCTCACTAACCACTTTTCTTCTAACTCCTCCTGGACGATCCTCCTAATTTACCTTGCACATAAGGCAAACCTTGGGGTAAAGTACAGGAGTGGGGAGAAGGTGGAAGGGTGTTTGGGAAGGTGGAAGGTGGAAGGGTGGAGACCTCCTGGGTTCTCTGATTTCTGGGAGGGGAGTTGTGTTGCTGTATTACCTTCTACTTGTATGTTTCTGTAAATATTCTGTATATAGTGTAAATATCTGCTGTACATTGTGCAAAGCTGTAAATAGAGCTTCATCACTTAACTTCCAGCCGGCTGAGTACTAGTCTGGGTCATTTTACAGAGTGTGGGGGGGCAGGGTAACTCCCAAACCTTCACACTTGTCTTTGGGAAAGTCACTGGTGGAAAGTATTAATCCACCTTGCTGATGAGCTCTTTGGACTGCTGAAGACAGCATTTAATATGCCTTGTAATATGGTAAAATTCCTATTGAGTAAAAAGTGAGGAAAGCTGCAGTTGTGGCTGAAAACAAAATGGATGACTTGAGTAGCTGCAGAATGCTTAGTTTGAAATCAAGGTAAAGCAAAGTAATTAGAAATTCTGCTGTGGGTTGTGAGGATTAGTAGCTGAAGAATGCGAGCACAATTAATGTCAATCAATGTGCTTGTTTTTTTTTTTTCAATTGAAAACCACTCATGTCAAATAAACCAGTCTGTCAAATAATCATGAGTCCACTAGGATACAGAATAAAGCCTTTAGTCCAACAAAAGGTCTCACAGTGTGTATTGTAAGTAAAACTAGGTGAATCTTAGCTTTTTTGAGGTCATTAAACAGTATTATGTCTCAGCTTCATGATGATCTATTATTCCATGTGGTGATTAGCTTGCAGGTTGGTAATGTATTAAAGCTACACCTAATGAATGTCAGGGTCACTTTCTGAATACCTTGTTTTCAAATGTAATATACTCTCCTTGTCATCTCTGGCCAGCTAGCTTATGACTACACAGAGATCTGCGTCTGTGTGGTTTTGCATTCTGCAATTTCTCTGCTTCCACTATCAATACAATCACCCCATACCATTCCTCAAAAATATCATTCCTTCACATCTATGAAGATGAACAGATCACTGAATGTTTGTATCTTATGTTATACCGTAAGATATATGTGGTCACTCCAATGCAACAAATTAATTTGGCTGGTAAGGAACTAAGTATAAAAGTATTGTGTTATCTTAAAAGGACAGATGAATAGTTTTATTAATGAGAAAGATCATACTGAAGATAACAAATTAAGCACAAATAGTCAGGAAAGGTGAGAGACCTTGTTGATGATCACAAAAGGCCTGTGTTAGAAAATGAGATCTGTGAGCAATTCATAGGATTACTCTTGTAGGTGGTCTTTCAATAGACAGGAGAAAATAACATTTATATAAATACCTTACAATAACGGGGATTGAGTGCATATTCTCAGCTATGTGTGACTCTGAGTCTGAGTTTATTTATCTCTCAGAAGGCAAAGCCAGCATAATGAATATGAGCATCTAAAAAAATTATTATTGCAACTAGTTTGTAGTAGTTTTGAGTTAGAGTCTCATCTTAAATCTCTCCAAAATGAGACTCCTTTAGAAATTTCTGGAGTAATATATAGTTTTTTCCAGATGAATGTAGATAATCTATTTTGAGGGATACCATTAGCCTTCTAAAAAAAAAAATAAATCATTTTTTTTTTATTTATGCCAAGAAAAGTAGTGTTTTGAGTTTGTGATTTTGAACTGAGGAAGTTGGAACAGAACCTCCAGTGATGGAGTGACTTGGCTCATTTTATTAAAGCAATATTTTCATCATCTCTAAGTCTAGTCATTCCTCTTTGCTATTCATCCTGTAAGGACCATTAGATTTCCAGAGTGTCCGTCTCTGCCTTGTCATGATGCCAGAGGGTTTTCTTGGCTATGGAGAGTCCACTTCTTTCTGAATTTCTGACTATCAGCTCTCAAATCAACTTGAGCAGTTTGAGATTTACTCTGCCACGCTTTGGAAACTCTGGAAAAAAATTAATGCTGTTCAAATAATATTTTTTAAGAATCCCCCTCTGGTAGAAATAGATGTGTAAAATTAGGTCATCAAGAGTTCAAGTTTAAGCTAGATTTAAATGAAAATAGTGTTTAAAAATAAAGGTTTGCAGTGATAGAAAAATGCTACAAGGAGATTTAAGTCAATTATTAACATCATACTTACAGACAATATTTCTTTCAGTTGCCCTAGCATCCCAGCTATTTTTGAGGCTGCCTAATGGTTTCTGTGACTTTATTCCAGACCTGGCTCCTGACCAGCTGCTCCTTTTGTAGCACTGTGAGATCTGCTGCTCTGCCTTTCTGTTTACTTTTCCCTGGCATTCCAGCTCTGAGATCTCATGGCAGAAATAAGAGACTGTGTGCTTTTTGTATTCTCTGGGGTGTTTCAGCACCTTGCCTCCATTACTGTATAGCTTTTCAGTTTCTGTTCTCCTTCCTTCTTACTGCCCCTGTACAGTCAGTGGTGGCATAGGTTTTCAGAAAATGGTTTCTATTCTATATTCCTTTCAATTTTTTATTTAAACATTGCATAGAGTTTATAAACAAGAGCGAAGGACTGTTTTGGAATTCTGTTAGAAACAAGTAACTGGTTTTGCCTGCAGTTTTTTTGTTTACATATTCTGGCTCATTCTATAACCACTTTTCTGTGGTAGTAGATGAATCCACACACACCTTAAATTCATCTCCCTTTAGAGATATTTAAGCTACTAAATATCCAATCCTGAAACTATTTTGGGTAGAGCTTTCATTTCCAAAACTATTTTGATGATTTACTGAAACAAGACCATGTTGCTGTATTCAGATAAAACGTATATGAGATTTTACAATATCTAAAAATAGATTCTGATTTACAGAATCACAGAATTATTCATGTTGGGAAACACCCTTGGAATCCTCAAGGCCAATTGATAACCCTACTCTACATGGTTCACCCCTAAACCATATCCCCAAGCACCACATCCAAACAACCTTTAGACATATCCAGAGTTGATGACTTAACCACATCCTTGGGCAGCCCATTCCAATGTCTGACTACTCTTTCTGTGAAAAATGTTATCCTAATATCTGGTCTAATCCTACCTAGCCACAGCTTGAGGCCACTTCCTCTTGTTCTATCACTGTTTATCTGTGAGAAGAGACCAGCATCAACCTCTCCACAACCTCCTTCCAGATAGCTGTAGACAGTGATGATATTTGCCCTCAGCCTCCTCCCTTGCAAACAGCACCAGCTACCTCAGTCACTCTTCATAAGATTTATTCTCCAAAATTTACCTACAATTTTTTTTTAATCCTGAAATGAATAAAAAAATGCTGTTGCTTACACAAACCTTGTGTCCAGTGTGCTAGTCTAGTAAATTAACTTTGTTTGAAACACTAACAATTTTCAAGACTAGAAGTTAGCTTTTTAGTACACAGCTACTGCCCCATGAAATTTAATCTCCTTCTGAGTCCGGGAATTCAGATTTTGGCTCTAAGTGTGTGATTTTCATTTGTAGTTTTTCTTCTAGTTATTTTTATCCACCAGCATGTCTGGATACTACAGTTTTTAAATAGTGTCTACATCTTCACTAACATTTATCTTTTCAATGACAACAATATTGCTTTATCTGACAGAGCTCCTGGGGTCTTTGATGCAATTAAAATTTTCAGTATTACTCTATGAAAATTCATAGTGATAGGTTCCAAATAGATTTACAGTCTAGAGAACTAATACAAAAATAGTAAAAAGTTTTCTGTGTGTTCTACAACACATTTTATTCTTTTTAAAGATCATGCAATATAATCATCAGCTTTCAAAAGCAGCCACACAGGTGCTTGAAGAATTTCTGTTCTACACAATAAGCTCTGTGATAGAAATTACTACAGAAAAATGGCATCAGTGCTATTAAAGGGTCTACTTGCAATCTTCTGTCTTTACATTAGTATTTTTATTTTCTATTTACCATCTAGGATTGCTCCCCAATCAGTGTATAAAGATGCAAACATTTTAGCAGAACTGTATGATCAGAAGTGTGCTCTATTACCCAAGGTACCACAAGTCCAAAAGTACAATAAATAGGCCATCTAATTAAAGGATTGTCGAAGGATTGTCTTAGACTTCATACATTTAATTCTGCTCTTCCCGGAAGGTTGAGTTTTGTGTTCACGAATTTGACATTAAAAGTTTGCGTATGTGATGCTCAGCATGTTTCAACTTTAATTGTGTCCTGTAGCATATTTTGTGTCCTTTGGGGGACAACCTCATTTTCAATCAAGAAAAAAAAATAAAAATTAAGCTTAGGGCCTTCTTTAAGGTTACTTCTGTTCTCCTGGATGTTACATGTAGAGTTGGGTTAACCTTATCCCTGGCCTCTGGAGATTATATTTGTCAAGGACAAAGTTACTATCGCCTATGATGAAAATCATTCCTTCTTAATTGTCCAAGTGTCAACTGGAGCAGATAGGTATTGTATCATAGTAACTATTCTGCTCTTAACATAATCTATTCTTGTTTCTTTCTCTCAGTGCTATTCTTTACCTGATGTAATACATAGGACAAGGTCTTCATTTACGTATACTGATCATGGCTTTATAAAAAGAATACCCTCCCAAAGCATTAGATGCCTTTGACAAATAAAATGCAAGAAATCAAATTAGGATTCTGGAATCCACCTGACAGCATTACCCCAGCAGCAGAGGCATACAATAAAAATGTAATAACCATAATAAGTAAGTATTGTAAAATGAAGTACAACACACAAGAGTATGGAAAAAGCCTGCTAGTACTGTATGCATAATAAGTGATTATTCCATGATGTCAGATGAGCTGAAACATTCCCTTTAGGGATGTGAATTTCGTAGATGCCTAAAATAGATACAGTAAATATTCTGAGAAGGTAGCCGATTCTTATTTTCAGCAGAGATGGGAAAGGGCACTTGCAACAGAGGTTTAAAGATTAATTTTTCTTATGAGATGTTTAAAAATTGCTAAGTCTCTGTACACTTACAGAGGATGTCATTGGTACTGAGCACTGGAAAAATTCTTCATAACAATTCAACAGAACAGACTAGAATATCAAAGAAACAATTTGATAGTTATGTATCCTAATTAATGGTTTGACTGCTGCTGGATATACTATTTTTATCAGACATGTAGCCTGCGTCCTGCCAAAAGAAACACACCTGATATGTTACAGATATGAACCACTGACTTCAGGCAATTTTTTTACCTTAAAAAGGCACTGAAGGACTTGAGATAAGTTGGAAAGAGTTACCAACTCTTCATGCATTTCATTTTCCTGGTGTCAAATCTGATGATTTAAAAGGCTCCCTGGAATACAGAAATGCCTCTGCTGGACCTTGAAGTGGCCAGATCATTAATTCTGCATCTCATTTTGAGCTTTGACAGATTTCACACCAGTTATAGAATGATCTATTTCACTGTGATGGCAACTAGTCCTGGCCAGAATAGGTAAAGTCAAAACATGGCATTTTTTGCATGTGGCATTACATCCCTGGCAAAAGCCTCAGCAAATCTGTCCCAGCAGTCCTGTTCCCACTAAATATCAGCTGCTCAGCTGTTGAGGTTCAGGTCTAAAATCAGTTCCTAAACATTTATGCCCCAGTTTCAAGGATGCAGTTCTTGCAAGTACTTTTGTAGAAGCAGACGTTGACGCAGAGGCAGAACAATTTCACATTGACACATTGCCTGCATTACTGAGGAAGCCAACAGTTTGCCAAAGCAGCAGGTTTCTAGGGTCCAGTGAG
Source organism: Eubucco bourcierii (assembly GCA_013396675.1). NCBI lineage: Eukaryota > Metazoa > Chordata > Aves > Piciformes > Ramphastidae > Eubucco > Eubucco bourcierii. Next base: position 164,818 of record VWZE01021530.1, read on the forward strand.
TGGTTAAGGTTCTAGGGTGCCCCTTGTCCTGTTCCACAGCATGTCACCTTCAGTCAGGAACAGGAGAGACAATCTTCTGTGCTGTCAAAAAGCAGGGCAGTGCTTTCTGCTGTCATGGATAACCTCTGGTCACCAGTTCACTGGGGAACAAAATCTTGTCTTCAGGACCTCTGAGAGACTTAGCTGGAACCTGGTTTGGATGCACTGAATACTGCTGTATTTCGCTTTTCAGTTCTGCTAATTAGGAAGCATCTATGCCCTCTGCACTAACTTTGCTTTCTACTCATGTTGTCAACACAATAAAACCCTCAGCATGGCCAGCTGAATCTACAAGTATGCATTTCTTTGTCACATGAAAGAATAATGTTTGCAACTGCAGATTTTGCCCCTATAAATACAGCTCGGCAAACTCAGTCTCAGCTATTAGAAACTCTTGGCTTCTTTCCATGTTGCACATTATCACTTGTCATAAAAATGCTTAAGTGAAATGATGCCCTTTTGTTAGGCCCACCATGCAATTACCTTAGTGTATTTGGCACTGACATGATTAAATAGATTAAACACCTCTGTTGATACAGGATAGGGATTAGTACTGCAGCTCATTCAGACTTAATTGTGTTGATTTTGCCAAAGCTATGCAGTATAAAACTTTTCACTGACATGAACTGACGTGATTCACAGTGTACAGCAAGACTAGCTTTAGTGCACTGGCACAGACAGTCAATTTGCAGAGCAGAGTTGTATATTAGGAGTCTGCTTCTTGCATGAGGTGGTATTTATGTAGAAATGGATTTTGGAAGAATATACATCTCTGTCCTTATGACATCTGCTGAGGTCTTGGCCCTTTATCCTTGCCATAAAATGGATTTTGGAAGAATATACATCTCTGTCCTTATGACATCTGCTGAGGTCTTGGCCCTTTATCTTTGCCATACTTGTCAGTTCATGTGTCTTCCTTCATAGGGTCAGTGGGACTTCTCAGTTGTATCAAGAGCCCTACCACACTCTAAGAATCATTGCATGTGATTCACAGTGCAGAGTCTAGGTACAAATTGGAAGATCTGTTTTTAAAATAAAAATATTGTTATAAAAAAAGAATTTATCAAAGTGGATGGAAAGTGCAAGACTTTGCAATGAACTTTTTTCAGTGAGCTGAGCAGTTCACCTTTTTCACTCACCAGAGAAGAACAGCTTGTTTCTGCTCCTCACAGCCCCAGGCCACAGACTGGCTCTCAGAAGCCAGTCTGGGAATTCAGAGAGGGAGAGGAAAACTGTCAGGCAAGGTCCCTCCTCCAGTTGCTGTCTACAGATCAACAACAGACTTTTAGTATTTAACATGCCAATATTCCATCCCTTTAACTCAAATGAGAGTTTGGTTGACTTAGGACAGGGACTAGGGGTCAGACAAAGTCAAGTTCAGATTGTGCATGAATGGCTTTTGGTTTTGGTTTTGTGTTGGTTTTATGTTTTGGTTTGTTTTGTTTTTCCTTGTATCTCAAGTCTATTCCACTTTAAGATGCTGTTAGCGTCCAATTGTTCTCCCACTGTGTACTTTTTGACTGCTCTGTTTAATATAAATTTAAAATGAGTGATGGGACTGAGTTTTCATTTCAGAGACTCCCCTCTCCACTAGAAAAAAAACAAACTCTCACCTGCTTGAAACTTACTTTCTTTATTATACTCTTCCTGGTCATCTCTGAGCAGAGAAAAAGATTATTTAAAGTAATTATATCTACTCAACACTAGGTAGAAAACTAGAACAACAAAAATACGTATCAACATATGCTAAATAACCTTGGATACAATTCACTGAAACTGGCACCATAGCCCACAAAACTAAATGGTTACATGGTTGAATGAACGATTCTTTAAGCATCATCAGTAATAGATCTATTAGAATTAAATACTGAGAAAAGTGTTGAGATGTAGCATGAATCTTCAATGAGCTACAATGCAGTCAAAAGAGAATTGTGGCTAAACATACTTTAGATTTGAACTTTGTCTCTAAGCGGAGTGGGACAGAATTTTCTGTAGTTAGTTAACAGGAATAGAGGATGCAGTTTCCTTCAACAAATTTTCTAGGTAATATCACAATGTTATCAAAACAAAATAAGTAAAAATCACTCACAAGATGGGTGGAACACTAGTTTGATCATAAAAAAAAAAATTAAAAGGAACCATATAGGATCTGCTTACAAATTAACTTTAACTGTGGGAGACTACTGTATGCATTTGTGATCCCTCTAACTGTAATTACATCTGTGGTTGTTCTCAACTGAGTAATCTAGAAACTCCTTGTTGTAAGACTTTCTTTAGCTTGCCTATTTAATGTCTGACACTACAACTAGTGATAATTCCCCTTGATTAAGATGGATATAGTTGAAGACTACTGAAAAGGATATTACTTGCCTGACCTTCAAACAGGAAGAGAGTTTGAAACTACAGAAATCCACAGGAATTCAGACTAACAACTAAATCTTATCATGGAATAAAAGACGGAAAGGTCTGTGAATTCTTTTGAAGATCATCTTTTGGCAAAAGTACCTCCAAAGCAGTCTGAGTATGAAAATTCCCATATCTTCTTCCTATCAGATATGATAGTCATTGCATATTACAGTACTACACTAATCCAGGCTAGGTGATATGATGCAGTCCAAACAATGACAGCTATGATCAGGTAACACTGCAACACTGTATTAATGATGGGCTATGGTGATGAGAAAAACACATTTGGATGTCCATAATACTGTTAATTGAATTAGCTATGAATAACGCTGTGCAGGCAGTCTGAGAAGAAGGGGATGCTTATACTTCCCAGAAAGGCAGAAGCTTCAGTACACAGTGTACAGTTGTTTCCAAAGAGATGAGAATGAATTTGACTTATCTTTAAAAAAAAAACCAAACTCGAACCCAAAAAACCATAACTGACAGGTTGTATTGATGGAGATTAGTGAAAAGATTAAATGACCTCTGTTAGAACGGGTATTAAAGAATATATTGTTTTAAGTAAACACTTTTATCTGTGGCTGGAAAAGACCTAAATAAAAGGGCAAGTACAGGAGTAAATTTAAGAATAAATAAGAAAATAATAAGGGAATAAATAAGAAAGTAATAAGGGAATAATAAGAAAAAGGTAGGGGAGATTTTATATATTTAATGAAACTGGTAGAGACAGAATTAGATTGTGGTTGTAAAGCATCTATAATGTGCGTGAGAATTACAGGCTTGTGTGAGATATGGAATTATTTTGCCTGCTATATCCTTTAAAGATGAGAGAGAAGCAAGAGGGAATTGCATCCAGAAAGAATGAGTAGAGTGGCAGAATTGAAGAAAGTAAAATGAGGGGCCACTGATCCCATTGTTAAAATTGACAGAAGAGAAATTACTAGGATTTGATGAATGGGCAGAGAGAATTTAAAAACTGGCCCAAGAGCAATGGACCAACTACACAGCAGTGCTGGAATCCATGCCCTATAGTACAGTGTTTCAAAAGAGATGAACAGCTCAGTATGGAAAATGAGAGTTCAGACACAGTGCAAGAAAAGCTGCAGGAAGATAAGAGAGCAAAGCACCACCTGCTTGATTGCAACAGGTTTATGGGCAGTCTTGCATATAGCATTTGTATAAACAATGCTGAGCGCACTTATTCATCAAATAACATGGAAATTAATTATAAAGCAAGACATAAATGATCCTTGAAACAAGTCTGCGAAGGTGACACTTGGTCAAGCTTCCCTCCTTTCTCTCCAGTCAATTTAGTCATTGTTTATTCTATTCTACCAAAAAAGTCCAAATACAAAAACTACTCCACTGCCTAAAAACATCAACACAAAGCAAAATTTTAGTGCTAAATATGTTAAAACCACAAAGCAAATCAGAATGTCTTGACCCCCAGGTATTGACATGGGAAAATAAGAGAAATGGACCTTTCAATCCAAACTTTTGTCTAAGACTAATCTTACGAGCAGAAAAAGCCAACTACATTTCAGAGGCATTGAACTGATTTCCCACACACACACACACACTTTCTGTTTTCATTTTTCAAGAGACTAAGTCCAACTTTATAATCTTTCAACTTTAGAATCTACCAGACCCTTCACTGTTCTGAATCTCCAAATGCCTCCTTGCTACAGTAAGTAGAATGCTTGGCTGTCAATATCTGAAAAAAACCCAACCATTTGAGACAGTCTCCACATTCTTTTATAGTCAGACTTCTTCCTATTTTCTCTTTATTGACTATCTGTATTCTCCTTTGCTGGAATGCTTTGGTAATGTCTTAGAAGAAAAAGCTCAGTGTTTGTAAAATTTATTAAACAGCACTGATTTCAGTATAGACCCATGAGTGACACCACTTGTCACCTGCTTCCATATGGACATTAAGCCACTGGCCACTATCCTCTGGATGCAATCATCCAGTGAACAATCTGTCCAGCAAAAAACCCTTCTCCCTAAAGAGAAGTCTGTTGTGTGGGAAACTCAAAGGTTTTAGACAATTCCAGATAGATGGCATCTATAGGTCTGGTCACTGATGTAGTCACTCTAGGCCACTATATTTGTTGGACAAGATATACCTTGTCTTCAATCATCTCCCTGTCCTTCATGTGCCTTAGCATTACTTCTAGGAAGATATGTTCCCTGATCTTCCCAGGCACAGAGGTGAGGCTGACAGGTCTAGTTCCCAGGGTCCTCCTTCCTACCCCTTTTAGAAATGGGTGTAATGTTTCCCTTCTTGCAGACACCAGGGAATTCACCTGACTGCCATGAATTTCCAAATATCAGTGTTAGCTCTCCTTCTATGAGTTCAGCTTTGGAGAAATCCAGTTTCAACAAAAGACAAGACAGAAACACATTAGACTGGGATCTTTAGGCATTGCAGTTACTTTTTGGCATATGAAATTTTAATAGATCTATTGTCATGGTAAACATGTCATTACAGTTCTGGTATATTTGAAATCTGAGACATTATCCAGTTAAAAAATGCTGGAAAATATTGGAGAAAATTCTCAAATGTATTTAAAACATAGAATAAAAAAAATTTAAAAATACTAATATAAATAGCTTAATTTTATATAAATTTAATATTAATACCTTGAATTGAGAAAGATTTTCATCAAAACAAAAAGGTTTTGTTATAATTCTTTCTTATTTTCGGTACCATATTATTTTTCCCCAAACCTTTTAGTAGTCTGAAGTTATATGGAAAGTTTATAGGCATAAGGCTGTGTGAAATAAAGGCAACAAAGAAATTTAAGTACCTGCAATATCTGTTCCAATACATTTCATTTATATTCTACCTAGGATAAATTGCGTATTTTGTTTACTGACCAACCTTCCTTATTTTTAAAACTAATGTTCTGGTTATAGGAAACATGTATTTTTAATTCCAGCTGTGATGTATTTTTTTTTTTTTTCTTCCAAAGAACTAATTCAGACAGGTCAATTCTAGAGAGCTGTTAATGCATAAACTACCTTACTGAGTTAGCTAATAGGCAGGCAGAAACCTACACAAGTTGTAGCTATGCATCCATTTTATTCTGAAAACAATATGATCAGTTTAAATTAATTTTATTCATACATACTAAGTGTTGAAATGTGGAAGACAGTGAAATGTCTGTCATCTGATCTGCTAATTGTCTGTCCAAGTAAAATTCTCAGCAGCACAGCATTTACCTTGTTCTATTCCCATTGGAACAATTATGAGTACTGCAAGAGAACAAAACAAGGAACAGAAAGAGGACAAAACTTAGAGGTATCCCCACTGCGTATTCTTATATTAGCTTTTAACTAATTCATTACTATGTTCAGTTTTACATTTGCCAAAAGAGATTCCTACACTGCTTGAAGGGAGGTGATTCTGCCCTTTTGCTCTCCTCAGACCTCACCTGGAGTACTGTGTACAGTTCTGGAGCCCCCAGCACAGGAAGGACATGGAAATGTTGGAGCGAGTCCAGAGGAGGGCCATGAAGATCAGAGGGCTGGAGCAGCTCTCCTATGAGGACAGGCTGAGAGAGTTGGGCTCTGCAGCCTGGAGAAGAGAAGGCTTCAAAGAGACCTGATAGTAGCCTTCCAGTATCTGAAGGGGGCCTACAGGAAGGCTGGGGAGGGACTATTTACAAGATCTTGTAATGACAGGACAAGGGGCAATGGGTTTAAACTGGCAGAGGGGAGATTTAGACTGGATGCTAGGAGGAAGTTCTTTGCAGTGAGGGTGGTGAGGCACTGGAACAGGTTGCCCAGGGAGGTTGTGGCTGCTCCCTCTCTGGAGGTGTTCAAGGCCAAGCTGGACGAGGCCTTGAGTAACCTGTACTAGTGGGAGGTGTCCCTGCCTATGGCAGGGGGGTGGAACTAGATGATCCTTGAGGTCCCTTCCAACCTTGCAATTCTATGATTCTATAACTTTCTACTATTGTGTTAGGTTTCCAGGTTGAAAGTAAACTTGTTTCAAGTTTACTTTCTTAAATTTCTTACATTTGTTTCACAAAAATGATTGAGAGGATTGGGGGAAAAAATATATATATCTGTTTGCATATCCTGTTAACAATATATATTTGTTTCCCTAAGGCTACAAGACTAATCTGAAAAAACTAAGCATATACCCATATATCAGCACTGTGTCATGGGTAGCATCCCTGGTGGCTTGAGTATCAGAAGCATTATAGCTATGTTACCTTAAAACAATTCCTAGTGTAATTTATTGTTTATTAGTTCTTATACCTCTGCTAACTCATTCTAGTAATTTATGAGTTTTGGGACAGCGCTGGCCTGTGTCTTCAGAGCAGCAGAGACAGAATGGCAGAAGAGTAGGATGTCTTTTACTGTTTGCTTATTGATAGTGCACAAAACCTAATATCAACATACCATCAAAGGAAATACTTTGCAACAAAGCACTAAACTGCGAAGATAAATTCACTGAAAGATTTAGATTGCAAATATGGTAGGAAATATATTTTTTATGCAAATTACATGGAGCTATTGCATAATTTTCCTTCTACTAGATAGTATAGTTCTACTAGACAGGACTTGACTGTGTGCACCACACCTATCTATTTTAACAAGCTGATTTTGTGTAACTCTTTGCATTTAGTAGAATTTCTGAACATTGATATCCTAAGAAAGGAGACCCTTGTTTTCTACCCTTTTTTTAGTGCTTTGGCCTCTCTTTGATCCCATGCACACATAATGCTGTGCTCTAGCAGCTCTGCCACATCATGCAGCCAATTCTGGAGTATGAAGGCAAATGAAAATTACTGAGCAAAGCTATGAGTATCCTTTAGAGGGTATTAGGATGCTATACTAAGGGCTGCTGGGAAAAAGGTGATCACTGTGCAGTGAGAAGGAACATTAAGTTAGTACCATAGACACAGAAGTCAAGAAATCCCAGAGAAACATTCTGTCCTATGGTATAGTGATGAATGAAGCCACAAGGACATTGCAATCTTATTCCAAAGATTTTGCATCGTGTCCAGTTGATGTTACAGGTTTCTACTGTAGTTAAAAGTGATTCCACTTACTTCACTAGTTTTGGCCCACAGAGAGTTTCCAACCTGCACTATCTCTAATACGCTGCTATTAACAAAACTGCTCAATAAACAGGTAAAACTGTTATTGGAAATAGTTGTCTGATCACAAGTTTCACTGCTATTTTTGGTGACTCAGAATGAAGTAGTAACAGCAATGATGTCCTTGAAACAGAAACCTGACTGATCGTTTTGTCAAATTTACTTTTCCATGCCCATGCAATAAATTGCAAAAGTGAGATCTGAGAACAGACTCCTATGGTGTTCAACCTTAGTTTGCACAGGGTTGGTATTTTTTCATCCTTATGGAAATGATTCTTCATAAAGCAACTGCAAATGTCTGCCAGCTCCATGTGATAATGTGCACAGCAGCAAACCATCAAACACTTATATCAAAGGAGGTAATGAGAACAAGCTGAGTAATTGAACTGGCCTGAGTAGAAAGAATCTAACAAAATTTTGAAATGCCATTTCAATTTGTTGTAACTCTATATCACACTTACCAGCATTCCTTCTGCGATTGGATTTTATTCAGTGTAATTGCTAGGGGACATACAGACTTACTAGTGAGGTAAGCATTTGTGACAGTGTTAAGAAGAATGTGATAATGATCAACTATAAATGGAAAGTTGGACATCAGATGTAGTGATCTAAAGATGTGGGAATAAGTAAGATACAGAGCTAAATGATTTTTTTAATTGAGGAAAGATAACTTTTTTTTTTGTTGTTGTTAGCTTGAGCAAATAACACAGTTAGTATTTAACTATGTGGCTGTGTTGTGGGGCACTCCAAATGCCTTCTTCTCCCCATTCTGTCTTCGGAGGTTTGAATGGGGGAAGAAAAAGATGTGAAAACTGCTTTCCCCCCCAGCCTTACAGGCCTGAACAGGGAACAGCAAAAGTGCCCTTTTCCATATGTCTGCTGACTCGTGGAAACACCCATGCTGGAATTGGCTGGTGATTGACTGGATTCTTTGTGCCCGGTATATATGGCAAGTGAATGCATTGTCTAGGGAAAAGTGGGTTCCTGTTTTTGGACTGTTCCAACTTTTGCAGAGTTCCTACCTTTGCACGACTCCTGCTCTCACACAATTCTGTGCAGTTCCACTCACCCACAAGTCTGCAGGTTTGGCAAGTCTTCAGGTCCATTTGAGAGACAGTTGTCAGTGGCACCCGGACACAGCTTCTCTAGGACCACACTGCATCTTGACTTCCTGCTCACTATCCCAAGACAGGGAACATGGCAGCAGCTTGGCTTTTCCCCTGCACTGCTAAGAGGATGCCTCTCTGCAATCTTTTGCCTCGTGGAAGCTGTGGCTGAGACACTTTGGACTTTGGCAGGTTTTATTCACCTTGGACTTAATGCCGCATGGATCCACAATTGAATATAGTTTGCAGTCTCAGAGGTTGCTGCAGAGAAATTCGTCAGGAATCATCACTAAATTCCTGTCTCACCTCTGTGAGTAAAATCTACTGTTCCCAAGTTCTCTGCTCAGCCTGATTTATAAGTGGGGTAAAGCTGTGTTGGAGCTTAGCCTTTTCCATTTTCTGACTTTCCTAAATTACTAAACTTTCCCATAAGCATTCTTGTGAAGGTTTCCCGACTGAATTAGAACCTGCAAATAAACCTTAACTAGTTCTGTATATAGTTTGGGGGCAGGATTTTTGGGAAAATAAAAATAATTCTATTTTTATAATTCCTGCCTTGGCCAACTAATTCCCAACCAAATCAGGCTGCCATGTAAAAGATAAATTATAAGAATAATTTAAGAGACAAATGAAAATTTACAGATTTCATTTCAAATATCTTCCCCCTGTTATCACTCATTAATCTTCCATTATTTTTTCACTAAACGGTATTTTAATATCCTTACCTGTGGAATGTTAAATTCCCAAATTTGTTGCTGAAGAAAAGCAAAGAAATACAGAAAAGAAAAGACATGGCAAGAGAAAAGCAAACTGCAAGAACAGGAGTCAAAAAGAAAGTAGAAAAACACTGATAACAATCAAGGGACATAAGTGATAAGTAAAACTTACTTTGGAAATGAGTTATATTACTGAAATCTTCCAATTAGGAATGCATCATGCTGACATCCAAATAACTTAAGGAAATAATCTGAAACTTAGAAGCTATTGTTCAATATCTTTAACACTAAGATTAATTTCTCAGTTGCTCAATATAAACACTCCCCAGTCTACTCTTATAACTATTAGAAGGTGCCGCATGTCTATAATCTAAACCAGCTTTTTAATGCTGAATTTCGACTGATAGGAGGTTCAGACAGGAGCAGTGACTAAAATCTTCACCTCTAAAAGAGCTTGTCACTTAGGAGTTTGATGCTGGGTAGAGCTCAAGCAGCTACGAAGTGCCAGTCCCACTTTTTGCTATTGCTTCTTTGCATGGCCCTGCAAGTCACCTAGGACACAGACTCAAAGGCATCAATGGAGGCACCTCACATCTGAGTCTTGATTTCTTCTGTCTGCTTGAATACAGACTTAAACAGTTATCCCCTGCTACATAGACTTCTCTTAAGAACTAATAGCTAATATTGGAAGAGTGCTTGAAAACACAAAATAGTTAAAACTGGTATCTTGTATGAGCTGATCACTGTTTAATTCTTTCATGTATGTGTTCACTGCCAACTCACAGATTTGTGTAGCTCTGGGCAAAATGAAAAACATCTGCCTCTCTTACATCTGCAGTCACCCATAAAATGACAGTCAAAAGGCATTTAGCTGCCTCTGCTACCTCTTCCATGGCCAGCCATATATATTTCATCTTGTAAGCCACATCCAGCATTACGCTGAACTGTGTCAGACTGACTTTTCCCTTTCTTTTCTGGGCATATATGAAGTACAGGAAAGGGCTCCTACACTGTCTTTTCAAATTCATGTTCTCTGAAATGAATGGAGCAGTAGGATTTTCTTAAAGGAGAGAAAGGAACACCTGAAACCACAACTATCCCCATGTATCATGAGAAAGATTGGGAAAAAACTAAGAAACAGAAATAAGGACTCAGAATGCTGGAGGAAATGAAGGTTTCGGATATATAAGCTCAGAAAGAAATTAAATTCACAGGCACTGGGTTAAAATGCACAAGATTAGGACTAATAGTTTTTATTATTTTTAATAGTTATCAAAGAAGAAAAAAAAAAAGAAGAAGAGAGAAGACATATTCCATTAAGGCAATAACAGTGTTTTAAGGAAACTAATTGGAAAACTCAAAGCAACTTTGATGGTAATGCACAGAAAAAGAGAGAGGCCTAAGGCACAACATTCAGATCTAATCTAAAGTTCTTCTTTTCACTCCTGCCTCTCTATATGGGAAGTGAAATAACTATGTGCATCATTTCTATCTGTATTTTAAAACTAGAATATTGTTTGCAAATGTCTTTGGAGACATCACACCTACGAAGGTCTGTTTGCATATTTACAGACAAAATTATTTCAAAGCCGATGAATCTCATATAGTGAATGGCTTCTTTTTCACAGTAAAGACTGAAATACAAATAGGGTTATTTAGAACTGCCAGCCCCAGAGAAAATATGGTAAATATTGAAAAACTCATACACAATATAACTTAAAACAGACTAAAAAATCCAACTTTCATATTTTAGGCACATATGGATGCAGGTGTAGAAGTACCGTGATCGGAAGAAAGGTTGTTGGCAGGTTATTAAAGAAATTCACTGGACTGAAACTAAATGACAGATGAGCACAAGGTCTTTTCCCCCCTGACTGTAATCTCAATTAAGTTTTAGTTTATAGCTGGTTTTGGTTACAGAACACTGGACTAGAAGAACTGTTCAGCTAAACTAATATTTTTGAAAGAAATTTGAAAAAAGTAACAAAAAGACCATGTTGCATACATTTACAAGAGTCAAACTCAAGGATGGCATCCTTGCAGACAAAATTCTGTGGCAGATGGTTGGAAGAGATTTGTTCTGCCTAGACTCTGCTAAGGATCTTGTGCTGACTGCTTTTTCCTGTGGAACTCTGAATTGTTTTTCCCATGAGAAACTGGGTAAAAATGGGACTAACACATTTGGTTTATCTACTTCAGAATTTGGACAACTTATAAGTGAATGCTTCTCTTCAAAATTGTGTGGCTATGTCACCAGAAAACTAATTCCAGCAGGTGGAAGCTAACTGAGCTCTCTTACCTGATGTAGTCCCCTACTTTTTTTTTTTTTTTTTTTTTTTTTTTTTTTTGGGGGGGGGGGGGACACGACACACTGTGTAATTTGATCAAAGTTTCATCCTAATATTTTTTTTATTTCCAAGTTCCGGTTGGCTGTATGTCCCTCAGATCTATCCTCTACTCCCAGGACCATTCATGCTCTTGCTTAAAAATGAATTGAGTTTTTTTGAAGATCAAAGTGTAGGGACTCATTCAATATGCCTGTAGCAAAAGACACACACATTTCCTTCTTGTTTAATATAAATAGTGCATGATTACTTAGCACATAGCATGAAGTGTTTTTATCAGCAAGGATAAGTATGTATATTTTGCTTCTTAATGTTTCATGTGTGAAAAAGGTTTATTTTAGGGTAGAATTCGGATCATCTGCTGTTACTGTTTATGAAATTTCAGGTAGAATATTCATCCTACTTATAATGCTAAGAGCTTCAGGGGATAATTTGTATTGGTCCTTCTATATCCATTTATTTAGACTTGGCTCCTCAAGAAATCTGCAAGACAGAAGTAACGTGTTTCTTCATGAAGGCAGAAACCAGTAGATTAACAAGTGAAATTTCATCTGTAACAAAATGCCTTTGTAATCTATCTTTGCCTTTCAATAATACAAAATATAATCCTTTATCATTATTTCTTCATCAACATTCATTCTTCCTTCTTCTGCCCCAGTCAAGTTAAATTACAGAAACTACAGCATTCTGCAAACAAATTAATGAAGTATAGATCTTTAAGTATTGAACTCATTTTAACTAGTGCTTTATTATCTTCTTTGAGAGGAAAAATAACGGTGTTCCAAATTGCTGTAACAACAGGCTGCACTCCTTAAAACAAGATAAGCTGTGTGTCAAAGTAAAGCTGTTGCCATGGTAACTGGTTGCATATTTAAAGTGCAGCAGCCTGGTTTAATCAGTCAAATTTGCCCTTCCCAAAAATCAACTATATAGGCATTCTTACAGCAGAAACAGGGAAAAGAGGGAAATATAAAAGTAAAAAAAAACAAACCCAAAACCACCAACAAAACAAAACCCCAAAAATCAAAACCACGAAACACCCCCACAACAACTTCCCTTTTATTGCCTTCTTCCGAGTAATAGCTTTCCATTAATAAAGGCCACTTATTCTCCTCCTTCCTTGCAAGAGTGCAAATAGTGGAACCTGTCTTTTAGGATTCTCAGAAATTATTTTCAGCTGTTCATGATGTGCTTCCCCTAAACAGTTTACCAAAAAAAAATAAATTTAAAAAGATATTGGCATCTCAGAGTGTAGTTGCAAGTTCATAAAACCACCTAGAGACAATAATCGTAAAATGGCACATAAATTTACATGAATCCCTTAAATCAGTATCTACCATTTCTATGAACTTATTAAATGCTCAAAACTATAAGCTGTTTTATCTCTTTTAACATTATTTTGAATTTTCCATTTGTTTGTCTCTGGGACTTAAAAAAAACAATTCAATTTTTAAAATATTGTAATCTGAAAAAAAGTGTTTTTCAGGGTGGTCGTCTGTTGTACCACACTTTCTTGTATCATCATGTCAGATAGTTGTGTCCTTTCAGCCCTGAAAATCAATGAACCTTCAAGAAAGTAACATTTAATCCTCAGAAGAATGCAGAAAAGCAAAAAATGTAGCTTTTTAAACCACATTCTCTATGTGTAAGATACGGTTCTTTTGAGATACTACTTGATGTGAAAGAAGGTGAACACAAACACCGCTGTTGCGCAATCACCGCTGTTGTGCAATCACTAGCTAGCCTCCCAATGTCTCTTGGAAGTGCTATTAACTTACCTTTCCTAATCAGGATCTTGAGTCAGAGAGCCTGACTCTCAGTCTCAGTAGTATAGTTGATTGTCCTATTTCTTTTTTAGCCTAGAGAACATAGCGGTTGCAAACAGAAAAAGACACTGTCTGCAGATTTGGAACAGTTCCTTTTTATGAGTGGTCTCTTTTAAAGAGCAATATTTATAATTTTATTAGACCAAGTAAAATACCATAGATGTCCTAGTACTTTTTCAGAAAATGTTAAAACAAACACAAACCCAAAAACAAGAACAAAAAAACCCAAAAGCAAACTAAAGCATTTCATTCATTTTGCATTTTCTGCAGAGAAAATACATGCTCTTTTGACTGTGTTGTTTTTCTTTCTGCCAGTTCTATTAAGCCATTCTGAAAAAGAAAAATTAGGATTTCAGAGAGGTTTTGCCATTTTCTGATGTGGTTTCTCTATCCTTGTAAAAAATTCGGAAATCTTCCTCAAAATCTACTGAAAAGTAATTAATTTGTAGTACAGAATGAGTACAGAATATTACTGTCTCAGAAAAGGTTTGACTGTACTTTACACTTGCATGTCTTATTGCTACTGAGTTATGATTATTTGAGGATGATGTCACAACCAAAGCAGAAATTAAATACAACTATCTGTGCTATTTTCTACATAGCTGTCAATAGTGGTTTGGGTTTTTTTATTTTTTTTTTTCCCCTGCTCATGCATTTAAGTCTTCTTTTCTCCAGATTTTATAGTGGTACTGAGACCTTTTTTTGTAATTGATATATGAGGGAATTTGCTAATGCTAGCTGACCAAAGATGAATTCAAAATACTGAAGTTAATCAATGGTTCATGATCAGCCCTAAGGCTATTAATTCAAGCTTCCAAGGTGTTAAAAACTACACAGTCTGGAATTCTTCTCCAGCTGCAAAGTCTGACAGACACTGGAGAAGTCTGAGGCTGAACTCAGTGGCAGAACAGAACAAGATTCAGAAGCTGAATTCTGGAACTGGATGTAGGAATAGACAGGGTCCTTCTTAGACACTGGCCACTGAAGAAGAGAACTTGACCCTTGTTATCCCTCAGCTTTATATTAAACATCATTTATATGAATGGAATACCATGTTGGTCAGTTTTGGGTCACTGTCCTGTCTGGTCATCATGGCAGATGCAGCCCTTTACAGCACCCTGACATGGTACACAAGGTTTAGCAGTGACCTTGGTCTCCACAGGAGAAAGTATAAGCAAGAACCTTTCTACGTACTGATTCTTAGTAGTAACCAGAAACATCAAGCTTTATTTCACTGCTTGAAGTAGACAGCATCTGCAGAAATATGCTGAGCTTTAGAAAGTGCAGTTACTTAGAAGAGACTGAGCTGAAAAGAAAAATCACTAAATAGAATAGGTACTGCTATAGCTGAACTAGGACAAACTTTCATCTGCTGCAGTATTTGCCCTTCCTGAATGTAGCTGTTACATGTGCCCTTTTTTTCACACCACACATATTTATGTTTTCTCACATATACTAGTGGCAGGTCAGTATAAAAAAATTCGTGTCAGTCTCAGCATAAATGGTTGGTATGACTTGTACAGATTGCTGCTGCATGGCACTCTTCTCATCACAGTCTTAAAGACTTTACACTGGTAAAGAAGAATTCTATATAGCAAGTGTACAGAGTTGATCTGCATAGAAGGAGGGGCTTCGGTGTTTGTGGTGTCAGGCCTACCATAAGCCAACAGAGCAAATAGAATACAAATCTGCTGTGCATGCTCAAACTCCTTTCAAAATCCTGGTCTCCTGAAGGCAGACAGCACCATTTGTTCCAAGTAAGGCACTCTGCTAGCTAGATGAATACAGGCCATTAAACCTGGCATGTAATGTTTAGCATCACTACAATTTCAGAATAAATTCAGAAGCAATACTCTTCCACCTCCTTTTTTGCTCCTTCCCTTGGGCATTAATTAAATGCAGTTTTCATAGGCATAACCCTTTTAGGAATGATTGTTCTTTGTATGTTACAGATCTCAAGCTGTGAATACACGAGATAGTTACATTAATTTGTAATCACCAGTTCTAACAAAGAGCAGGTGGGCTAAATCTAGCCAGAAATAGATGTCTGTAGGAATTGAAATACTTGTGTCCATAATCATGCAGAATCAAGTAGAATCTTATTGATAGAACTCAAAATTGGGCCATGTTCTTTTGGAGACAATTGTCTATCATTTATGTTTGAAAATGAATGCCTCAATGTTTGTGAAATGAATGTAAGGAGCTCATATGGCATAAAAAGATATATCTAACTGTGCCTGAAAAGCATACAGCAGGTAGGAAACCCATCACAAATACATATCTGTCAGAATGTGATTAGATTACAAATCCCAAAGAAAGCAAACATTTTACTTCTGTAAAAATAAACCACATATGTAATATAGTTTGCATTTTATACTGTACTTATTTTTTATTCTTAAAGTGAATTGTCTTGCTTGTGCTTTCTTCATTATTTTGCCTTCACCGGTGCTTGAAAGCACATTATTTATTTAGGAAAGCACATACTCCTATATGTGAGTAAATTCTGCTACACTCAGTCCTCGCCCTAGATTCCCACATTTCTCAGAAACGATGTTCCTAAAGTTGTTCAGAGAGACTCCATTTCATAGAATCATAGAATCATAGAATGGTAAGGTTGGAAGGGACCTCAAGGATCATCTAGTTCCAACCCCCTGCCATAGGCAGGGACACCTCCCACCAGTACAGGTTACTCAAGGCCTCATCCAGCTTGGCCTTGAACACCTCCAGGGAGGGAGCAGCCACAACCTCCCTGGGCAACCTGTTCCAGTGTCTCACCACCCTCACTGCAAAGAACTTCCTCCTAACATCCAGTCTAAATCTCCCCTCTGCCAGTTTAAACCCATTGCCCTTTGTCCTGTCATTGCAGGACCTTGTAAATAATCCCTCCCCAGCCTTCCTGTAGGCCCCCTTCAGATACTGGAAGGCTACTATCAGGTCCCCTCGAAGCCCTCTCTTCTCCAGGCTGCAGAGCCCCAACTCTCTCAGCCTGTCCTCATAGGAGAGCTGCTCCAGCCCTCTGATCTTCTTTGTGGTACTCCTCTGGACCTGCTCCAACACTTCCATGTCCTTCCTGTGCTGAGGG
>VWZE01021530.1:181526-208014 GCA_013396675.1 Eubucco bourcierii
TTGACCTTGTTGAATCTCATGAGACTGGCCTGGGCCCACCTCTCCAGCCTGTCCAGGTCCCTCTGGATGGTAAATTTCTCATTTCATAAGAGAATGAGTTCTTGGAATGTGGTACTTAGTCGAAGATCAATGTATGACTCAAAATTAGGCAACACTGGTACTGTTTTACTCTCAAGGGACATTATTAACATATTCAATAATTACCGCAGAGATGGCTTTAATAGAACGTGTTAGAAGGGATTCACATTCACAAAATATGTAAATATATGTGCAGAAGGAAAATAAAATCTCTTATTGTAATCTGATTGTTAAACTGGTAGTCCTGAAACAGACAGACCATGACTTTTAGTCCTCAGTAGAGAGCTCAATGAAATATGCATCCTTTCTTAGAAGCAGTGAATGCAGTTTGAGTATTAACAAAAATCCAATAGCTGGATCTGAAATTTCAGATATAATTGTAGCAGTGCTTCTTTTTTAGATCTTCGGAAAAAGAATATGTGATACTATTTAAAGTAAGGAGGAAAATAGGAGCACTGTTTAGCAACATCTATTATCTGTAATTAGGGGCAAAGATTACTTAGAATAATATTCTAGTGCAAGTTAATAAATTTTTTTTTCTTTTCTAATGTTACAACAGATTTATGAATGAGAGATTAATAATCAGGATCAGAGACTAGGGCTGCAGAAAGTTCTAGATCAGGACAGATCTGATCTTTCGGTCTAAATAAGAGAAGATCAAAAACTAAAGAAACCAGGAAATAAGACAGTCCAACAGAAAGCAAGGTGGCAGCTGGAAAGGCCACTGAGGTAAACAGCATGTGGAGCAATGAACAAACTTAAGTCTGCAAATTTCAAGTTCTTCCACTTTCAATATGGAATTGCCAGAAGACAAACTGTGGATTCACAGAAGGGAGAAAACAAGCAGGAGTCTGGTTCTTCAGGTTTTGAGAGGCAGACATGAGTTGAATTAGTTCTTTTAGCCTACAGGTGTCTATTCTTTCTTCAGTATCACACTTAAGAGGAGCAAGCAAAAGCACCTATATTTATCTGTGTTGTGTTCAACGAAAACATTTAAGTTCTGTCAACTGCTACTTGACAGAGAAATTTGAATACATGGATTCGGTTTTGTAACACCTAAGGAACTGTATTGGCTAAGGTAAAATGATGTGAATATCCTTGACTGTGATACTATGATTTGTTAACAGAGAATAGTGCTCATTTGTAACATTTGCCATCTAAAGGTCATATTAGATTGTTAGTAGTGTCTTGAAAGTTCAGAAAGTATCTGTAGCCAAGTATAACACGATTTTTATTTGCACTTGGACTGACACATGTGATGTTCACATCAAGGATGCAACTGTAGAGAGATTACTACCATGGGCAGCATCTACAGATGTACTGGAAAATTTTACTTACATAAACACAGATGCAGTTTTGTAGAAATCTGTAGTTAGCTGCTGGAGAATGAGCTAAGAATTTTTTTTTTTTCCCCACTCAAGAGCTGCACAAGGTTCTATCTGTAGTATTGTGAAAAGCATTAGAACAAACACATAACAACTGACAGCTATTCATTCTGGAATTTTTGACCTCACCTCAATTTTTGCGATAATACGCCACAACAAGCCACAATCCTCTTCTGTGAGATGACGTGCATAGTAATAAAAAAGTATAATTAGCTTCCCTTTGCTTAAATGAAATGTCTTCAAAACGTGGGCTAGTTGAATATGGTATGTCACAGACATACAGTTGCTTCTGCACAATTTTCACCAAGAAGAATTTATTTTCTTTTAATCCTGGGCCTTCCGACAACTTTTAATGTTTAACAGAATGGAAAACGAATGTGTGAGCAAAGAAACAAAGATAAAAAAAGATGAGCAAATTTAATAATCCAGTTCATCTTAGGGATTTCAGCACACCTTTGATACTGTCTTAAAAAATATTGCTTGGCATTCTAATATAAACCAAAAGCAAGAACAAAAACATCAAAACTTGCCACAAAACTATGTCTGCTACAGAGTTTTGTTGTTAATCATACTTTAAATAGCTGGTTTATCCATCTTTCTTTAGTGAGTAAGAGGAACAGATTGCTATCAGGAAACTGAAGGGAATTACCATATTTGGGATAAAAGGAAATGTGTAGTTACTAAGGAAATACAGACTATAATATCTGAAATCATAATTAGTTTATAAACCGGAAAAGTAGACTTGAGTATGAATTTTACTGCTCAGAAGCAAGCAAGTTATTCTTAATGATTGACTGTAACCATTTTCAAGGGGAACGATCTGATAGCTTTCTATGATGGTGCAACCATTTGGGTAGATGAGGGGAGAGCAGTGGATGTTGTCTATGTTTGACACTGTCTCGTCTCGCATATTACCCTCATAGGTAATTAATTCAATTATCTCTATGAACTATAGGTGAATTTTTAAAGTTGTAAAATCTATAATAATTTATTATATAATGGATATGAACTGCTCTATTGTAATATGTTGATGGTATTTAGTTGAAAACTTCTCAGAACCCGGTTCTACTAATAAGAGAATTCAAGACCTTTAATGGTGTCTAATAGGAATGGGATTATTTTGCTGGCACTATAGATCTACTGATTCCAGAAGAGTTAGGCCATGAATATGTTGTTGTTGTAGTGGCTAGGAAGAGAATTTAAAGGCTAAGTAACCTGATCAGAAAACACACAAATGAACATTGTAGCAGTTTGAAATCCTAGATTGTTGTTAATTGTTTTTACATTTGCTATGGTTCTAGCATAGGATAAACATTTGCCAGTTTTGAGAAAATCAGTCTCACAGAGTGATGGCAGGGTATTTTTGTCTTGTATACACATACCTTTTTATGTACTCATATGATTAAATTTTTAAATTACATAGGCACTTTAGCAATAGTTAAACGTGCATTTGGTAAGAGGTTTCTCTAGCTTTTTGTTCTAAATCAATGTGTTAACACAAATGAGTTCATGAATATGGGTCACTAGAATTTTCAACCTATTTGAGACCGCTGTTCTTGCCAGCGCTGTTTAGTTTTCAATATCACTTATTCATCTATGTCTACATTTCTTTTCTTAAATATATTGATTTTATATAGTATTTACAAAGGCACTGCATGCTTTCTGGATGTATTTTCCACTTTTTCCTGTGCTTTTAATCTTAGCTCATTCCAACTGTCTGATAAATCACTGATTCAGACAAAGAAGCCTAACAGAGAATTACATTTCTTAATCTAATTTTTGTGGACTCGAAGTACAGAATGGTTCTTATCCATGACTTAGTGAGACTAACATTTCAGTGCTCTGCATGAGGATGTGGTAAAGTACTTTGTATTCTTTCTGGTTCAGTCAGGTATAGAAAGATCATTTCTCCTTTGATGCTCAGAAAAACTATCATTTGATGTGTCATTAGATCACTTACACATTTGTGTACAGCACTTCTGCACACAGAGATATCAGCTGCACTGCTTTAGAACAGGTAAGTAGTAGTAAATGCAGGATGCTACAAAGTCCATTGTAATTGTTTTAGAAAGTACCAGAAGTTTACTAATGATTTGCTTGACAATGTGATTAATCCTAGCATTTCTGTTCAGTCTTCCTAAGTAACCAGTATATTACTTCTTACGGTTTGTCCAGTGTATATTCTTGCAGATGTCTCTTTAAACTGTGATCAAATAGAGTTCTGAAGTCAGGAGCCAATGATTAATCATTTTGATGAGATACGTTCTATTTGTCATTGAATGTGACTATAAATGGAAAAAGAAAGTTACTCCACATTTATATATTGTTAAGTAGATATTGGGAGTTCTATATTCATCTCACATAATGGGCATGTAAAACAAAGTTTTATATTGGGACATTCAGGAAAAACTGTGTCATGAAGAGCTTCTAAACTTTGGTGTTATTTATGTGATGGGTATAAATGATCATATGAGAGCCATTATGATCTATTATGTAAATAAGCATTTAGGGACTTTTGAAAATTTGTAATTATGATAGTGCAGTGGCTCTAAACTGGTTTTCCATTAATTGTTAATAACGCAATTAAGGTAAATCTCTTAATTAAAATATTACATTAATTGTTAATAACACAATTAAGGTAAATCTCTTAATTAAAATAAAAAAATAATTAAAAAATTAAAATAGCATCCAGATTTTAAACGTTCTGAAAAGATAATCTGTTATAAAGTATTTATCTATTTAGATTTGCATTCTAACGTAACACTTTCCTCAACTGGTTATTTAGTAGAAAACAAGATGTCAGAACACACCTGTAATATCATGATTGAACTGTTGTTACAACAGGAGCCTTAAAGGTCCAGCAGTTTTCTTGGTTTATTATTTCTCTAGGAGAATATGTACATACATTCATTTTTCATTTAAATCTCAGGTGGTTTATTTGGCAGGAGTAGGGGATAAACAGACAGTTTTACATTGTATAGTAAAGAAGAGAGGATGTTTCCAGCAGAGAGCATGCCAAAATGATCTCTTTATGTGTTCTATCTTAAGTTGCTGTCATTTAATCACACATTGCCCATGATGCAAAACTTACATGTCATTCATTTTTGCAGCTTACATGCTTCTTCAAAACTACCAGAAACATTGCTAGAATTCTAATGACTGCTTTGTTTACTGTGTGTCATGAGAACTGTAAACTGCCCTACATTTTAAGTCTGCTCTTCGGCATTGCTTAAACAGCACACTGGAGACTCACTTCTACTAATTTCCTTAAATTAATGTATAAGACTGCCATTCACATTCAGGCTTCTCAAAACAGCTTCCAGGAAATGCAGCAGAAACTAGACCACAAAAGCAGATGGGCATCATGGGAATTTGGGGTGATAAAAATAATGCAACAGATAGCATTAACAGTGAATATGGGTGATTTCTGCAGCTCTATGGTCTTATTACTATTACTTTCATCTCTCTACTTTTCCCTTTCTGTGACAGTTTGGGAGTTCCCCGCCCCCCCGCACTTTGTAATATGACCCAGACTAGAACTCAGCCAGCTGGAAGTTATGGACTGAAGCTCTATTTACAGCTCAGCACAATGTACAAGCAGAGATATACACTATAGACAGGAATAGTTACAGAAATATACAAGTTAAAGGTAATACAGAATAGAGGTAATCTGTTATTTCACAATCATAGAATGTTTTGGGTTGAAAGGGACTTAAAGATCACCCAGTTCCAATCTCCTGACCTGGGGGGGGGGCACACCTCCTACTCTATCAGGCTGCTCAAAGAGTCATCCAACTTGACTTCTGAACGTTTCCAGGATTGGAGCCTCCATGACTTATCTGGACAACCTGTTCCAATGCCTCATCAGCCTCATGGTGAAGAATTTCTTCCTGATGTCTATTCTAAATCTAACTTCTTCCAGTTCAAAGCCATTAATCCATCTCCTATCCCTACATGCTTTTAGAAAAAGTCCCTCTTCACCTACGAACAACCCCAATCCTCTCATCCTGTCTTCAAAGCAGAGGTGCTCCAGCCCTCTGGTCATCTTCATGGCCATCCTCTGGACCTTTTCTGACAGCTGCATGACCTTCTTGTATTGGAGGCTCTAAAGCTGGGCACAATACTACCAACAAGGCCTTACAAGAGTGAAGGGGAAGAATCATCTCCCCTCAACCTGCTGGTCACACTTCTTTTCATACAGCTCAGGGTATGGCTGGTTTTCTGGGATGCCAGCACACATTGTCAGCTCGTGGTGAGCTTCTCATCAACTAGCACTCTCAAACCCTGATCCTCAGGACTGCTGTCCTGATGTTGCCCCAACCCAGGTACAGGAGCTTACACTTGGATTTGTTAAACTTCGGTTTCATTGGCCCACCTCTCAAGCCTGTCAAGATCCCTCTGAATGATGTTCCCTCCCTCCAGAATGTAGACTATAACATGCAGCTTGGTGGTGTTGGCAAACTTGCTGAGGGTGTCCTCAATCCCACTGTCCACGTCACCAACCGAGTTGTTAAACAATACCTATTTACTGCTTATCCTACTGCTGTACTCCTGCCAGTGAACTCCATTTGCAAATGCCATTCTTTTAATTTTTGATTGATGATGTGAATCCATTCGCTATCTGGATATTTATCCCCAGTGCAACTCTTGAGTAATGTTCCTATATTTAGCAATTTAGTATTGAACACTCTTCCATTGTTAAAAATAATTGTAATTTCACCCCATCACTGCAGGTAGATCTAATTTTCACTCAAATATTCAAACTAGTCAAAAAAAAACAGGAGACAGAGGATCAGTGAATTTCTACTCTGATGTCACTTGCTTTTATTGAGCTCAAGCCATTGAATAGGGTAGGATTCAATATACAAAGAACCAGTGAGGTGGAGCAAAAGGAGCTTCCACAGTCTGTTAGTTAAAAGTCATCAGCTTGGTAAAGAAATATTACCTCTGAGGCCTGTTCTGAGAACTGTTCCTGTGTATTATTCTGTATCTCCCACAGCAAAATAAATCAGTTACCCTTATAATAAAGGCCGGAGCAGATAGCAGATAAAGGCAGCAGATAAACCTAATTTCAGGATTCTGATTAAATTTTGACATTAGGCAGTTGTTAACCTAGTCAGTCTGGTCAATATTAAGATGCTGTAGTATATACTGAAAAACAAACGCACAGATTTGAGATGCTTTAATTTAAAAATATGCTGGGTTAAACCCTGACCCCAGATGGACAGGGAGACCTGGCCCCTCCTCTGGGGACGACCCCCCAGGTCAAAGTTTTTCCTACT
Source organism: Eubucco bourcierii (assembly GCA_013396675.1). Taxonomy (NCBI): domain Eukaryota; kingdom Metazoa; phylum Chordata; class Aves; order Piciformes; family Ramphastidae; genus Eubucco; species Eubucco bourcierii. Next base: position 188,272 of record VWZE01021530.1, read on the forward strand.
TCCACTTTCTGTCCCCAATTCTATTTAGGAGGGAGTCAAGTTCCTTTTTGCTCTGCAACATCTCCTTTGCTGCTGCTGCTGCGGCTGCTGTTATCACAATTGCAGACCTGCTACTTTGTGTTGAGCCTACATCCAAGGAGAATCCATTTCAATATGTATCTATTCCCTTCCTTTATATCTCTGTAATCTTCTTTTGCCCTAAATGCATTTTATTTTTTGTTAAAATTACCTTTTAACTTCTGAATCGGTGAAAGGCTGTTCTTTGGTTATTTTACCCTTTTTTTACTCTTCTGCCATGTGGGGATAAGGGGAGAGGTGAAGCATCCTAAATTCTGTTCCACTGGGCTTGTGGGCTCCAGGAAAACTTAAACATCAACAACAACAAAAACACAGAATATAAGGATTTCCAGAGATAGACAATAGCTTGCATAGACTTTTTAACAGTATAGGCTTTTCTGCTCACATACTTACACTTTGGTTGAATTTCAGCTTTAGCATCTTAAATCCTTCTGGGTCATTGAATCTGGATTCTGATCACTTATTTTTCTTTTTTTAAATGGGAGTAGATCAGATTATATTTTTAACAAGGGCAGAAATAAGAGTTTCCTGTTGTTTTCTTGTATGTTGATTCTTTAGACAATTGTTTGTTTCTCTCCAAGCTGAACAAAGAAACACCAGAAATCAAAAAATACAGATCTGGTGCTGTAATCACTTAAATCAATGATACAACTTTCTCATCTGAAGGGTTCAAAATGAAATCCTATAAAACCTCTGGCGTGAAATCAATAAGGATATCATCTCCCATTGATAGAAGATGATCAGGATATGTGATGAAAACAAGTATAGCACACAAATTCTTGTCAGACCCAGATATTCTGATAAAATCTTTTTTTGAGAACATAAAAAAATTTTAAAAAACTGAAGGGGTGCATGTGTGGGAATGCTAGCTGCTCAACATATGTACTCTCCAACAAGGTAATATCACTTGGGAGTACTTCATGGAAATTTGCTTTAAGAAGTGCTAGACTTACTGAGTGCTACCCAGAAGGTGTGAAGGGGGATTGTGAATCTGTGGCAGAATAAATTACAGAAGGGACACATGCACAATTAAAATGGAAAAGGATGTAAATGAAAAGTAATTACTAAATATCAAAAACTTGGCTTTCATTAGACACTCCTTTATCTAAACAGCTGAGAAGCAAAGTCATGTATAGAAGCATTCATATTAATAAATTAACCTTAAAAAGTGTCTTGGTATTTTTTGTCACAAGTAATCTAAGAACTTTGCTTTTGAAAGAAGAGTGAACAGCATTCACTAAGCTGATTTCTTAACTCTAGTTAATATGTAGTATAGGAAAGAATGCTAGCAATTCTTTTAACAGCAATTTCTACTTCTTTCCTTAACTTCCCTTCATCACTTTTTCCTTGCCTGTTGCTCACTGCTAAGCACATTTCTCTTGGCTCTTCTCAGTTTAAATCTATTTTTATCTTATTGATGAGTCACTCATCAGTCTGTAGTTTAACATATCCTCTGTTTCTCTGCATGGTCTCACATGCTTTTTATATAAAGGGAGAGGAGGACTGTGTAACTGCATCGTGACTCTATTCTGTTTCACTCTAAAAGGAAATTAAGGCGGTATTTATTTATAGCCTGATTTTTCACCAAGTAAAATTTCCGTCAGGTTCCTATGAATGTATTTACCCAAGTCTGCTACTATGTTTTTCTGCACTCATAGCCTGCATAAATGCTGGTATTTATTTGGTTATGCTGCTTGTCAGTTCGGTTGCAGCTGAAATCATTACATTCTCACATAATTATAGTGGTGCTATTCAAACAGCTAGAGTTAAGAATGTGTCAGCAATTCTATCATGAATCCTTAATTTAAATGGTCTGCAATAACTCAACCATAAAATATGTTTTGAGGTGAACTTTGGCTTGTAAGGTTTCAGGCCAGGAGCAACTTCTGTTTCAAACCAAAAAGGGGGAAAAAATAAAAATAGTACTCTCTAGCAATTTCAAGAATTAATTTAGTACTTGTGGAAAGGGTAAGTTTACTGCCCAAGGAACTGAACTACAGCAAATGTCTTCAGTTACACAAGATGCACATTAGTTTTCCTCTGTCTTGCTCCAGATTAGTTTTCCTCTGTCTTGCTCCAGTTTCACTTACAGGATTCTGATCTTGTAAGTTAAGAGAATTGTTTGGATTCTGAATAAACTTCCCTCTGCTTTCAGTCTCATAGCAAAAGAATCATTTGACAATTTCACAAGTATATTAAGGGACCAACTAAAGGTATCCAAGACAACTAATACAGGGGACTGATGCCACCAAACTACACTTCACGTTCTTTCATGAACATGAGCAAAGAGCGTGCCCAGCTAGTGTGGCCAAGAAGGCCAACAACATCCTGGCCTGTATAAGGAATAGCATGGCCAGCAGGACCAGGAAAGTCATTCTTCCCTGTGCTCAGCACTGGTTAGACTACGCTTTGAGTACTGTGCCCAGTTCTGGGCCCCTCAATTTAAAAAAGGTGTTGAGATGCTTGAATGTGTCCAGAAAAGGACAAGGCTGGTGAGGGGGTTGGAGCACAAGTCCTATGAGGAGAGGCTGAGGGAGCTGGAGTTGTTCAGCCTGGAGAAGAGGAGGCTCAGGGGAGACCTTATTGCTGTCTACAACTACCTGAAAGGAGGTTGTGGCCAGTTGGGGGTTGGTGTCTTCTCCCAGGTAACCAGTGACAGAATGAGAGGACACAGTCTTAAGTTGCACCAGAGGAGGTTTAGGATGGATGTTAGGAAAATGTTCTCTGCAGAAAGAGTGATTGGCCATTGGAATGGGCTGCCCAGGGAGGTGTGGAGTCCCTGTCCTGGGAAGAGTTTAAAAAGAGATTGGATGTGGCACTTGGTGCCATGATGTAGTTGATGAGACAGTATTGGGTGATAGGTTGGACTCGATGATCTCAAAGGTCATTTCCAACCTGATTGATTCTGTGATTCTGTGATTCAGCCAATAAAAAGGGACATAGACTGAGCAGAGGCAACACAACCATAGAAATCTGTTAGTTGAGAGGTTTTTCATGTACTTTTTTCTACCACTTTAAAAAAAAAATTTTTTCCTGGATTTTTAAACTGTACTAGAGCACATAGCCAAAACGGAGTCTCCTCTTCTATATTCTGCAGTAATTGGTTGAATATATATTCCTATAAATGTAGCCAGTATTCTTAATCACAGAAAGTCAGTCTCACTCAATTAAAAAACCCCAAACCCCCCCCAAAAAAAAGCCCAACAAAAAACAAGCCCCCAACTGTACAACTGAGCATACTCTTTGCCAGGTGATATTTGACAAAACCCCACTTAACAGCCAGAAAACAAATAGCTTGTAAAATTATTTTAATATTTACATAGTATAATCCAAATTTGGGTTGACATGAGCTGGCATAATTCAAAGTCCATCTAGGAAATAGATTAATGCCAAATTTTAAAAACAGATTGAAAATTTTCCTGGAGAAGAGCTTTTTGTCTATGTGTTTGAGCAAGTCTCAGCTGACTGACTTGGAATTTTGGACAAAAGATCTTGATCTTAAGCTACCACCCCTGTTACAGACACTAACAAAACATCTATTATTAGGGGGTCAGGATCTTAATGCATGTCTGTAAGAATGAAATTACATTTAGTCTTCACTATTTGTGGCAATGTTGTCTAGAGAAACAGTATAATGATTGTTCTACAGTTAGCACTAATTATCAAGTTATAGCTGCTTTATACTAAACTGTTCTCATGTCCATCTCATGATGATGTGATTTTCCTTGCTTGATTTGGGTATTTTCTTTTCCTACAATCCAGCTGAGCAGTCTTAAAACTCAGTCTTATCTCACTTAAGTTTGTTGCACTGTGTTTTTTTTTTCTTTCCTCATCTTGGTTTTCTAGCACAACTGTAGGTTAGCAGTATTAGAGCAGTCCATCACTTCCAAGGAAAAAAATACCAGCTCTTAAAGTTACTTGCATCAATTAACAATATTTTACAAGTCTGTTAAAGATGGTATTACATAAAATATCTACCTTCTGATTGATTAATCTCAAATTGTTCCTGGAAAACGATTATGCCATTAAGGAGTCCTTGAAAAAATAATTCTGATAAAGCATAGAACTAGATCTGATCAAAATGCAGAGCTGAAAAACATGATTTTTCCTTAATGTGTGTATGCTGTGATACCTGAGAAGACATTCAAAGCTGTTATAGTTCATGAAAGGCTTGTGATCAGCAATTTTCTAAACTCTTTCATATTGGTTAATCTGACTGTGTTTTCAAGGAGTGTTATCTCAATCTATACTATTTAGAAAGTAAACCAACCATATTCAGGATGCCATAGAAAATGAGGAATGTTACAGGAAGGAGATGGATAAATTATCAGTTTAGTAGCTACTGGTTTCTTCCTTACAATGATCTGATACTATAGCATCCTTACCCAGAGTGGACAAACCAGCACAGAGCTTTCACAGTCACAGAGTTGACAAGCAGTGTCACCCTGGGGGCCAAAGACAGCTTAGTTACACCTGCAGAGTGCACTGCTTGTGCACAGCACTGCTGCAGTGAGGCTTTTGTTTTAGGGTTCGAGGCAGCATTTTGTCTCAGCATCAAGCTGTGTTGTGCCTTCTAAAGAAACTTCATGAGCCTCTAAAATTCAAGCACCTTGGATGCAGACATATCCAAAGGAAAGCATGGGNTTTGAAACTTTACGATGCTGCTACAATTTTACAGTAAGCTGACCAAGTCAATTGCAAGTTCTAAACAAAAATGTTGAATTTCTGATTCATTCAAAATTTGTCTTTCAAATGCTTTCTTACATCAGCAGAAATGGTAGTAAAAGGTGGGTAACATTGTCATCTCATGAGATTCTTACACCCTCCAACAACTTTTCCATTCTTAATAGTTTTACAGTAAAATTTAGGTACAGTAACTGACTGATCGCACTGACCAAGAAGTTTTGGTGCTTATCTTAATATAGAGAAAGATAATGAATGGCATTTATTGAAGTGTCAGTTTCACTTGTTCTGCAAATCCTGGCATCATTGATTTTGATGAGGGATTCATCCCTTCATAAGGGGTGAAGAGTATCGTTACCTTATGACATGGTGCACAAATAAGCAGCAGCTGGTTCCTCAATGTGATTTCCCCCTAGTGTATTGTAACTTACTGTTACAAGAAGGAGTTGTCTTTAAAATCAGAATGAAAATCCAAGTATAATCAAGTTTCTATTCTTTTCTACTGAGAAGCAAAAATGAAGAAACAGGGACAGTACTTGATGAAACAGCATACTTGATATTCAAACAGCACCAATCCCTTTTCTGTCCTTTCTTATTTTCCAGGAGTCACCTACACAATTTAACATCAATACATTAATACATCTTTTAAAATCACTGTTTAAAAGAACAATAAATCACTGACAGAAGAACCAGCAGCCAATGACATCTGCCTATTAGAAAACATTCATTTTGCAGCAGTTTTAAAAATTCAACTACTTATTGAAGAAAACCACAAAATTTAGACTAGCATTGCTTTCTAAGAGATTCTGAAGGAGACATTTGTGTGAAGATAAAAATGTCCAAGGAGGTAACTCTAGTTTTATATACCTCAAATGTTACTAAGAATCTTCATTTTATGGATAGCGCTCTTGACATCAAATGAGGTTTCAAATAAACCCCTTTTAGAAAGTGCCTTCCAGAGTCCAAATGACCTCTATTCTTACTGGAAGCTAGCTCATTCTCCAGTATTTTACACGTGCACAGCAAGGACTGAGGCAGTACTGAGAGGGTATTGTACATACTACACTGAAAATAGGATCAAAGTTAAAAATGCTGATTCAGTTATCAGAGCACCACGGGTTGCTCATATTTATAAAATGATAGAACAAAATAATAAAGGCCCACAGCAATTATTAAGGATGATGTAGTGAATTTTTATGTCCTGAAAGTAGGCTACATGCTGCTGTAATACCCAGGGAGTAGGTCAGGAAGGGAATTATGACTGAACTACAGCTTTTTGTCTGGTTCCACTTATTCCAAGAAGGAAGCAATCTCTTTTCATCTCTATCTGTAAAACAGTATATTTAGCTCCATGGAGACATGATTATGCAGACTTGAGGGTTTTGTTATCAGTAGTAATGGAAAAGGACTAGGAACAAGCTAGGGGTTTTGCTTGCGTTTGGTTTTTGCTCCAATTTAACAAAATTGGTGATAGAAAATGTCCCAGATAAAGGATGGCATTTCTGTAAAGTAAGGGGAAGACAAACTGGGGAGGGAAATCCACAGAGACAGTTTTCCTCTTCCCCTCTTTACATGGTTGTTTGACATAAAGAAGTGTGGCTTTAGAAAAATGTTGTCCCACCTTTATTTGGCCCCCTTTTCTTACTGCATCTGCTTATTTTCACTTTAAATCATCCCCAGGTTTTGATTTCTCTTACTGAATGTTTCAGATGTTAACTCTGGGTTTATCAGACCAATGTCTTGGAAAGATTTTATAATCTAAATATAAAGCAAGTAATATGAGGAATAAAGGCCCCTGTCCAGGGTTCCTGATCCCCTCAGATCACACAAATGTTGTACAATGTAAACACAGAACTGAAAAAGAAACCGGTTCTTCTGAAGTCAAATCAAATGGAGAGCTGCTGACAAAGGACATGGACAAGGCTGAGGTGGTCAATGACTTCTTTGCCTCAGTCTTTAACAGCAAGGGCTCCAACCACAATGTCCAAGTTGCGGAGGGTAAAAGTGAGGACTGGGAGCAGGCAAATCTGCCTACTATAGTAGAAGATGATGTCTATGAGCTCCTAAGAAACCTGAATGTGCACAAGTCCATGGGGCCTGATGAGATCCACCCACGGGTCCTGAGGGAACTGGCAGATGAAGTTGCCAAACCACTGTGCATCATATTTGAAAAGTCATGGCAGACTGGTGAAGTTCCTGCTGACTGGAGAAGGGCAAACATAACACCCATCTTCAAGAAGGGTAAAAAGAATGACCCTGGAAACTACAGACCAGTCAGCCTCACCTCTGTGCCTGGCAAGATCATGGAGCAGATCCTGCTGAAAGTCCTGCTAAGGCAAATGGAAAACAAAGCAGAGGTGATTGGTGGGAACCAGCATGGCTTCACCAAGGGCAGATCTTGCCTGACAAATTTAGTGGCTTTCTATGATGAAGTCACAGCGACAGTGGACAAGGGAAAGGCAGCTGATGTCATCTACCTGGACCTGAGTAAAGCATTTGACTCTGTCCCACATGACATCCTGGTCACCAAACTGGAAAAGCATGGACTTGATGGATGGACCACTCGCTGGATAAGGAATTGGCTGGATGGTCGAACCCAGAGAGTGGCGATCAACGGCACAATGTCCACCTGGAGACCAGTGACAAGTGGTGTCCCTCAGGGGTCAGTGCTGGGACCAGTGCTGTTTAACATCTTTGTCAGTGACATGGACAGAGGAATGGAGTGCACCCTCAGCAAGTTTGCAGATGACACCAAGCTGTGTGGCACAGTCGACTTGCTAGAGGGCAGGGATGCCATCCAGAGGGACCTGGACAGGCTGGAGAGTTGGGCCCAGGCCAACCTGATGAAATTCAATAAGGCCAAGTGTAAGGTCCTGCACCTGGGTAGGCACAATCCCAAGCACAAATACAGGCTGGGTGGTGAATGGCTGGAGAGCAGCCCTGAGGAAAAGGACCTTGGAGTCTGGGTTGATGAAAAGCTCAACATGAGTCTGCAGTGTGCACATGCAGCCCAGACAGCCAACCGAGTCCTAGGCTGCATCAAGAGAAGCGTGGCCAGCAGGGCAAGGGAGGTGATTCTGCCCCTTTACTCTGCTCTCGTCAGACCCCACCTGGAGTACTGTGTGCAGTTCTGGAACCCTCAGCACAGGAAGGACATGGAAGTGTTGGAGCGGGTCCAGAGGAGGGCCACAAAGATGATCAGAGGGCTGGAGCAGCTCTCCTATGAGGACAGGCTGAGGGAGTTGGGGCTCTTCAGCCTGGAGAAGAGAAGGCTTCGAGGGGACATGATAGTAGCCTTCCAGTATCTGAAGGGGGCCTACAGGAAGGCTGGGGAAGGATTATTTACAAGGTCCTGCAATGACAGGACAAGGGGCAATGGGCTTAAACTGGCAGAGGGGAGATTTAGACTAGATGTTAGGAGGAAGTTCTTTACAGTAAGGGTGGTGAGGCACTGGAACAGGTTGCCCAGGGAGGTTGTGGATGCTCCCTCCCTGGATGTGTTCAAGGCCAGATTGGATGAGGCCTTGAGTAACCTGTACTAGTGGGAGGTGTCCCTGCCTATGGTAGGGGGTTGGAACTAGATGATCCTTGAGGTCCCTTCCAACCTTACCATTCTATGATTCTATGATTCTATGAAATGGATTCATAGAAAAGAGGATTTGAGTACAGCCTAGAAAAGTCTCAGCATGACTGTGCAGGTCTAAGGACAAAAGAAACTTCAGAGAATGACAACAACCTAGGCAATGGTTTCCCAGTTTGCAAAACAAAGACATTATTTCCTTTCTAAAGTTAATTCCCTAACCATTCCACTATGTTCACGTGGCTATGTAAATGTGTTGAATTTTTTAGGAAGAAAAAATACAATTTCACTTAATTCAAATCTAACTTTTTAAATGCTATGTCATTAATATTATATCCTTTTGCTGCTATCCTCTCAGTTTAAAAAAAAAAAAAATTAAGAAAAATTGTATTATGCGGTTGTGAGCCACTGAGAGAATATAACGGCTTAGATATTTCCTTTATTTGAGGCACTGGTTTCCTGGTATGAGGGCTTGTAGGACCCCCACTTTCACTGCCTTTCCCCCAAGCAACCTTACCAACTTCTGTCCTCTGTATTCTACCACCACCAATATCAGACAAGTGCCTCTTCTCATTGTCCTGTCAAGTGGCATTCACTCTCTCCCACTCTACCTACCGTTACTCCTTCAAAGAGATTCGAACCAACACAAATCAAACTTGATTTCACATACCTTTCTAAGATTTACTGTGCAATGGCTTTAAAAACCCTCTTAAGTCTGTAAGAACATATCAAACATTGTAAATCTTACCTGTCCTATGCTTTGACTCAATTGTATACATTCACGTCAGGTCACTCCATGTGTGTCCGCAATTCATAGGATCATAGAATCATAGAATCAAAGAATGCTAGGGACCTCCAGAGATCAGGGACTCCAATCTCCTTACAAAGCAGGACCACTTATGGCAGGTTACACAGGAATGCAGCCAGGCAGAATTTGAAAATCTTTAGAGAAGGGGACTCCACAACCTTTCTGGGCAACCTGTTCCAGTGCTCTGTCACACTCACAGTAAAAAAGTTTTGTCTCATGTTGACATGGAATCTCCTGGGATTGAGTTTATGTCTATTACCCCTCATCCTATCACTGGGTATCACTGAAGAGACTGGTTTCATTCACCTGACAGCTACCCGTCAGATATTTGTAAATGTTGACAAGGTTCCCCCCTCAGCTTTCTCTTCTCCAGACTACAGAGACTCATGTCTCTCAGTCTTTCCTCATTAAGAAAGATGCTCCAGTCCCTTGATCATCCTTGCAGCCCTACATTGAACTCTCTCCAGTAGTTCCCTGTCCTTGAACTGGCGACCCCAAAACTGTAAACAATATTCCAGATGTGGTCTAACTAGGGCTGACTAGAGGGGGAGAAGAACTTCCCTGGGACCTGCTGGGCACATCCTTCTTAATGCACACATTGGCCTTCTTGGTCACCAGGGCACATTGCTGTTTCATGGATAACATATTACCAACCAGGACTCCAAAGTCCTTCATTGTGGATCTTCAGCAGATTGACCCCAAACCTTTACTGGTGCACGATATATTCCTCCCCAGGTGCAGGACTCTACATGAGACTCATCTTTACCCATCCCTCCAGGCTGCCCATGTCTAGCTGAATGGTAGCATAGCCTTCTGGTGTGTCAATCACTCCTCCCAGTTTTGTATCAGAAACAAATCCAATGAGAGTGCACTCTATTTTTTCATTTAGTTAATTGATGAATATGTTGAACAAGACTGCACCCAGCACTGATCCCTGGGGAACACCACTAGATACAGGTCTCCAACAGGACTGTGAGCTGTTGATCATGAATGACCCTCTGGGCTCTGTTTATCATAGAATGGTTTGAGTTGGAAGGGACCTTCAAGATCATCTAGTTCCAACCCCTTTGCCATGGGCAGGGACATCTGCCACTAGACCAGGCTGCTCAAATTCCTGATACATCTCATTGTCCACTCTTCTAAGTCACACTTTCTGAGCTTTCCTAAAAGGATGTTATGGGAGACAGTGTCAAAATCTTTACTAAAGTCAAGGAGGACAATATCCACTGCTCTTCCTGCATCAGCCACACTGTTGTAGAAGACTATCAGCTTAGTCAAAAATCCATGTTGTCTGCTCCTGATAATTTAATTTTCCTCCATGTACTTAGAGATGAATGATGTCCAGTAGCTTCTATAATAAAAGGACTTGTTTTCCAGGTTCTTACCAAAGCTCAAGAAACCTTGAGGTACATTCTGCTCTGCAATCAGAATAATCAAATCTTTATTTTTCAAAGTTAAGTTGGTAGTTGTGAAAACTGAGTATTTGACTAATGGCTTAGTATCTCTGGGCACATTATTAAAAGGAAACTAATGAAGTTTTTCTATTCCTGTCACCATTTCTCCTCCAGTAATCTATCTGGTTTTTCTTTTCATTGAGGTTTGGGTGCTGTTTATTCCTGTGTTGTGTTATTACAAGACACTCATCCTACTTTCCTCAATCACGTACAGACTGTCAACAATGCTGTCTTTTAGAAAAGGGGTTTTCTAAAAAGTGACTTCACCTGGAATATAAACAAATAATAAAATTTAATTAAAATCTTAAATGGCTTAGGCCTTGGCAAGCAGGCAGACTGCAGTTAATGTTCTCCATTAAATGTGATGTACTTGACATAATGTGGAGAGCTTAACTGTAGAATAGGCGTATGTTTTATCCGGAAACAAATGAGAGCTTATGGTTGTGCCAGATGACTGGCAGAAACTTGTTATGTCCCCTGTAACCCATTCTGGAATAACCCCACTCCCCCCCCAAAAAAATCAAACAAACAGATCCAGAGGAACAGGGTTTTATTTTTGTTTTTGTTTGTTTGTTTGTTTTCTAAAAGTTGTTTCAAGAAGTACTAGAGAATCCAGAAAAAGTAGAGGCCTGATAATGGTAGAATCCTCCTTCCATGCTATCCTAAGATCAGAAGTTTTGGTTTAGTGTTACAATTTTCATATTTAAAAAAAAAACTTCACTTGCCAATTCCCTTTCCAGAAATTTCTTTACTTGTGGTAGATTGGTACTTGTGGTACTAGAGACTTCTACCTGTGGCAGATTCAGTCCAGTAAAGTACATTGTGCAAAGCTTTCTAAAGGAGAAATACAGAAACTCCAAGTTTTTTGCCAATGTATTCAGTCTTATCATTCCACCTTTTTTGCTTCCTCTTTATGTTCACCGTTTCTTTCCACAGAGTCAAAACTGCACCATGCAGATCTTCTGCTTATTCCTCAATATATCACATTTTTCATAATTCAAAGACCACAGGAGTTCTCTCAGTGTGTAAATCAAACTCATATGGAAAAAAGTGCTGCTAGTGTCCAAGTGAGCTGTGGAGGCTCAGTGAGGCAAATATCTTTTATCCTAGTGTATTCAAGCAAGAAATATGTGTGATTTCCAATAGCCGGTGTGACCTGCTGACCAATTGAGGGAAAATAGGCCATTGCTCCTCAGATCTATACAGGGTAGAATATGAATTGAACCTGGGCACTCTTCTGCATTTATTTCATCTAAGGCTGTTGACCTTAAATCTTGTCTGAGCTTTGCATTCAGTGTTTGTTTCTATGGAAACAAGGAGCGAAAAATTATGGTATTTGTATTTTATATCTACTACGAAGAAAAGGTATGCCCAGGGTTTGCACTTTCCAGTCTACAAGCAGTCTTTAATGCATCAGACCTCTACTTCTGGTTTCACCGGTACTAAGATCTTCACAGACTAATTACAACTCTTTAATCTACACTGATATGCCTCCTTCTGCAAGAACTTGACTTTGCCATTAATGAGATACTATTGGAGGACAGGTTTGCTAACCTAATAAAACATTTCTACTTATAACTTTCAAGTAAGAAAAGTAATGTTTTTACAAGAATTGTGATGTATTCTACACTCTTATTGTGGCATTGTTGACTGGGTCATTGCAAAAAAACACTTATAAAAAGATAGAATTAATTAGAAAAGTCCCAAAGTTAGTGGATAAAATTAAATATTTAATGTTATGGTTGCAGAACAGTGCTGCAGTGGATGGCAGAGAGAATGAGTTTTTGTATATCAAATTAATAACCAAAAAAGGAGCACCTAGTGCAGAAGGTGCCAGAAACTGGCCTGGAAGATATGTTCACTAACTCCAGATGTACTAACCTTCTGGAAATTCCTATATGGGCAATTGTGAGTAATAAGAGAAAATACTTCAGATCTGTCTTGTGCTTGAAAAGACAAATGTTCTACAGTATTTACCAGAAAATTTTACTTACAATGATACTTTATGCCTGGTCTGGTTATTTAGATGTGTTTTGTACCCTGGAGGTGATGTCGTGTGACCTTTATCAAAGGATGACAGTGTTCCTTTCTGCAAGTGTAAAAGGAATTTCTGCAGAAGGGGGATAAGAGCAAAAGGTGGCTTAGTGCAGGTGGATAGTAATGGGAGCCATGAGTGTACATAAATAATGCTTAAACTATTACTTGTTTCAATCTCTTTGAGCCTTACAATGTCACATAATATAATGTTCAGACTGTTCAAAAAATTATCTGCCAAACCAGCATCACACAAGAATCCTGTGGTAGAAGAAAAGGTAGGATCCAGTTCCTCAGAGTGAGTTTGCAGTCTGAAGTGTGAGACCAACTTTTGTACTCCTCCTTTAAATTTTTTCTAAAACCTGCAACAACTAAAAGTCCTGTAGACAGGCTCCTTCAACATACATCACAGAATCACAGAACTGTCAGGGTTGGAAGTGACCTCAAAGGTCATCCAGTTCCAACACCCCTGCCATGGGCAAGGACACCTCACACTAGATCAGGTTGTAAAGACCCTGATCCAGCCTGGCCTTAAAAACTTCCAGGGATGGAGCCTCCACCACCTCCCTTGGCAACTCGCTCCAGTGTCTCACTACTCTTGTGGTAAAAAACATTCTCCTAACATCCAATCTGAACCTACCCACTTCTAGTGCTTCATTCTCTCTAGTCCTATCACTAACCAATATCCTAATAAGTCCCTCATAGTCTTTCTTGTAAGCTATACTAAGATATTGGAAGGCCACAATAAGACTTTTGCAATGCTTAAATTGCTAAATTAGGCTTGCGTGATCCATCCTCCTTCTCAGCACTTGACTATGGAATGCTAAGGATACTCTTTCAGTGCAACATGCATGTATTATATTCTAGGAACTGGAGGTGAGGTTGAAGTGTCCTTCTTTCTAACCTAGCTCCTCTGCAACTCTGAATGTCCTCTGGTGATACTTTATGCAAGAACAGAAGGCAAGAGGCGTAGCTGGAATTCTGGTACTTGAACTGACAGATTATTGCTGGTGAACAAGAGCTTTGCCTATTAATTTGACAAGTGTTTAGTGATGCTAAATGAGTGGTGAGACTCATGAGTCTTATTTTGGTTCTAAACTCTAGAGACAAAAATGGGCAATAACAGTTGCCAACTCTTGTCACTTCTGCTTATAAGTGGTCTCTTGGCTCAATTACACCAGCCCACCATTCCATCAAGTGCCTTTTTCCCTGGCTCTCTATCATTGCCAGTCTTCTAACTCTAAACATTTCAACCTAAATTCTCTTCAGATCTGATTTAGGCTCTTCTCTGATGCTGCACATCTCTTTGCTCCACTTTCATGCTTTTCCCCCACATATCACAGTATATGTGCCCTACTATGCTTCAGCCCTTTGATATTTTTATCACAGTAGTATTTTTTTATATTTACTCCTTGGAGTAAATTTTTACTTTCCATCAAAATGGAAAAAATGCTTCAATTAAAATCACATCAAAGGTAAAGACTGTTGGGAGTTTGGGGAATGAACAAAATCACATTTACTTAATTTCCCCCTTTGTCCCTGTCTCATGAACAGCTCTACTACTTTTGCTAAAATACTTGGCATCCATTGTCCCTGTGGTACTCACCTTGCAGCTGGAGAGTAGGGACACCTTGGAGGGCTGAACAGAAGTGCAACTGGGAGGTCAGAGTACAAGCAGAACTACTGCAGAAAGAATAGTGTCAGATATGCTTCAGGAAGTTACTGCCTCTTCCTTTTCTCTGTAACATTTTCTGACATTTCTGGGTGAATGTCAGATGGGATTGAGCCCCAAGAAGAGTTGACATCTTGGATGGAGATGAGTCTGATAATCTGCTAATCATTTTGATGTTTTGATGTGGGGGTTTTTTTGTTGTTTGTTTTTTTTTTTTTACGTGGTGTCTGGTGCGTTCAAAGCAAAATTAGGTTCTTGAACTCAAGTAAGAGAAATATTTTCTTAAAAAAACCTATTCCAGTTTATGAAAAAATGCAAACACTATTTCAGTCTGCTGTTTCTCTGGCTTCTTTGCACTTAATAGTACCAACAATTGTGTAGACTTCCTGCATTTTGTCTACGTAAGACAATAAAACAATGTATTTCAGTAAAAAAGTCTATTTAGCTGTAATTAAACTGATAACAATTTTGATAGTATGCTTAAATTCTGAGTGACATAGAATGTATTTCAAATGATAGAAATTCTTAGTGTTAAATGGTGGCTTAAGTTCTTGTTTGCAGCTGAGCACTTTGTAAAGAGTCAGTTCTACCTATAAGTCAGGACATGCAAGATTTTTCTGCTGAAGTGTTCAGCATGAGAGTTGAGCCTAATTTCATTTTGCTTACAAAATCTGGCTTGAAATTAGATATGTTCTACCATGTTACAAAACTTGAAAACTGTAACTGAAACCAGGCAAGAGAGAATAGTCATCACTCGCAGGGTGCTGAATTTGGCTGAACAAAACAATCAGGTTTATCGTTGCTGCTGATGCATATCTTTGGATATATAAAAGAAATCATGTGAATGTCTAATTTCAGCTGAGATATTATCTCTAAGTGAGAAGATAAAATTCAAAGTAGGATATACCGCTGTGGAAACACATTTTAAAGAGAGAATTTCATGTGTCCTAATGTTCTGCATGGTTTCATAGGCTCCTGCTCTAATTAGTGGACTATAGAAGGGCAGATGTCTCTTCATTTACTGTAATTATTCTGGTTTTCATAAATTAATATTTAATTGGGCAAGAGAGGAGAAAAGAGAGATTGACATTGTAACCAGCAGTTACTGGGACACTCATGTGGGTGAATGCCATGCATGTTCCTGCCATAATTCAGATATATTTATGTATATCAGAACATTTTCAACAGGACAGATGGAGTATAACCAACCTTAGATTATCTGTGCTCAAAATTCTAACATTCCTGTTCCAAATAAGATGGGTAAATAATGGACAATTCATATAAAAAGTGGAAGTTTTTCTGATGGTGGTGGTAATCCAAGCTAGTGTTTTCTTGATTCCTTTATAATAAGACTCAAATTTATAACTCACATATTAAGAAAAAATCATCATACTACAGTCAAGTCAGAGAGAATGTATAAGATGTGTCTTATTGTTCAAGAGAGAGCTCAGGTGTGTACTTAACAGACAGTAATGAAGACAGTAATTTGTGTTGGTTAAAAAATACTTATAGTTTCCTCTGTTGCTTGATGTGTGTATGGTCAGAGAGTACATTTCCTGAATTTTATCCTCTTTATGCTCTTCAGGGGCAGGTGGTGCTTATATATTGCCATTCATATTTGTTGTTCAAATTACTGAGTCTATTCCAAGTTAGAAAGAACCTGGAAAGCACTGGAGCACGTAAGTTATTTTTTGGGTAAGAAGTGTCTTTCTACAAATAAGAAACAATGAGTACCTAAAAACAAACAAACAAAC
Source organism: Eubucco bourcierii (assembly GCA_013396675.1). Lineage (NCBI taxonomy): Eukaryota > Metazoa > Chordata > Aves > Piciformes > Ramphastidae > Eubucco > Eubucco bourcierii. The sequence continues at coordinate 204,335 of VWZE01021530.1, forward strand.
AAATAAACAAACACCACCAAAAAAACATGAACAACATAACATAGTTATATTGAGTGATAAGAATAAGCTGAAGGTTGTAAAGAAGTCCTTGTTTTAGATGTATCTAAGCAAATGGTGTCATAGTGTTTTTTATTAGCCAGGAGGATTGTTATCAAAAATTCTCTCATATTGCTCAGAAATGTGCAGATAGTTACACAGAGGACTGAAAATTAGATGGAAACTAAATAACTCAGCTACTGTATTAAAAAACTGTCCCTTAAAAAAAAAAAAAAAAAGCATAAGGCAAGGAGTAACAGCTGGAGTGTTCCACATGTGCCATGTGTATGCACAAGCATGCATAACATTATTTTAAATAAAAGATATGATAATCTTCTTTGGGTTCTCTACACTTTGCACAGTTCTAATTTTAAAGAGCAGAATAATATGAAGTGTAAAATTCAAACTCATCATTACTTGCAAGTTCACCTTTAAACAGGTGAATTATCTTAATGTGCACATTGTTATTCAAATGTCTTAGTGATATTGAACATGTTGTTCACATATCTTAGTTCAAATCTAGCAGTGTGTCAACAGATGCTTTGGATTTCTCTGGAAACAAACAAAAAAAAAAAAAAGAGAACTATCTGTAGGAATAGATCATAGAGCAGTGCTGTTGCTATGCACCCAAACACATACTGTCACTGTCAGAAGTGGTTTTCCCCACAACAGACGTTAGCATAATGTTTATGGCCAGTGAGATTGTTTAAGAGCATTAAAATCATGAAGTACTGTGTGTGCTCTTTAATTAGGAATGTAATATACTCCATCTGGAGTGACTCATTTTTGCAGTCTTCTGTGGAACTTGAATTTCCCACTTATCCTGCAATAAAAAGAATTGAAGCTTTTTTAGTGACTTCACTTTTAGTTAGATACTAATTAGCTGAGTAGTTTGTAGAATTTGTTCATGGACTGTAAGCCGAGTTTCCTGATGGAATAGCCCGGTGTTCTTTTTTCCAAAGTCAAAATGAAAAGTGTATAAGTGCTAGCAGAAATCTGTAGGTTTAATTCTCTCTGTATTGACACAGAGGCATTTAAACGCAATGTAAATCAGCTCATGTCAGAGTATATACACTCATCTCAGTTACATTTTAGAAGATAAACAGAAACAGGGATGTCTGAGACTTTAGTTCTGAATACAGAATCGTAGAATCACAGAATGGTAAGGTTGGAAGGGACCTCAAGGATCATCTAGTTCCAAACCCCTGACATAGGCAGGGACACCTCCCACTAGTACAGGTTACTCAAGGCTTCGTCCAATCTGACCTTGAACACCTCCAGGGAGGGAGCAGCCACAACCTCCCTGGGCAACCTGTTCCAGTGCCTCACCACCCTCACTGGAAAGAACTTCCTCCTAACATCCAGTCTAAATCTCCCCTCTGCCAGTTTAAACCCATTGCCCCTTTTCCTGGCATTGCAAGACCTTGTCAATAGTCCCTCCCCAGCCTTCCTGTAGGCCCCCTTCAGATACTGGAAGGCTACTATGAGGTCCCCTCGAAGCCTTCTCTTCTCCAGGCTGAAGAGCCCCAACTCTCTCAGCCTGTCCTCATAGGAGAGCTGCTCCAGCCCTCTGATCATCTTCGTGGCCCTCCTCTGGACCTGCTCCAGCACTTCCATGTCCTTCCTGTGCTGAGGGCTCCACAACTGCACACAGTACTCCAGGTGGGGTCTAACAAGAGCAGAGTAAAGTGGCAGAATCCCCTCCCTTGCCCTGCTGGCCACACTGCTCTTGATGCAGCCCAGGACTCGTTTGGCTGTCTGAGCTGCATGCTCACACTGAAGGCTCATGTTGAGCTTTTCATCAACCCAGACTCCAAGGTCCTTTTCCTCAGGGCTGCTCTCCAGCCATTCACCACCTAGCCTGGATTTGTGCTTGGGATTATGCCTACCCAGGTGCAGGACCTTACACTTGGCCTTGTTGAATTTCATGAGGTTGGCCTGGGCCCACCTCTCCAGCCTATATAAAATAGCTTCATTTAAATTTTGGGAAAAAAATTAAATATCTACAATTTTCTTTTTTTCAGGGTCATATATAATTATTAGGCTAACCAAAGTGAGAGACTGTATTCATCAGAGAAATAAACAATCTTTAATTTTGGGTTTTATACGGAATGAAGGTTGAATGAATTTATTGATTTATCCTATAAACTCCTCTTTCTCTGCAGGTAATGAAATTCCTGCTTGACATGCAGTTTAGCAGCATACACCAAAGAGTGGAGTCTATCAGAAAAATGTTTGGTTGATTTTTGTGGAAAGAATGATCTCTTCATTTTCATGAAGAGAACATCATCAGAAGATGCTGTCAGTATAAGTAACGAAGCTTCATCAAAAGTTACCAACTGATTGCCTTTAAGGCTTAGCACAACATGTACTGGTGATCTTGCTGGTTCTGCACTGCTGGGAAGAATACAGCCTATTTGGAACCTGACTGGCAGTCTAATCATATACATGGGTAACTAGTGTAAGTATATACTTATATAAGACTAGTATCAGTCTTTTCTTGATAGTTTGACAAATTAATCCTGTCCTCTTTTCACAGTCTCCATTTACTCAAGTTCAATAAACAGTTTTTCTGAATTTACTAATTTTTCTGCCATTGTTCATCAAATAATCCAAATAGCACTTTTCTTACGTAGACTTTTTTTCCCAAGTTTTGTTTACTAAGAGAAGTCTTTTTTTTTATTATTTTTAAATTTTTTTTAAAACTTTTTTTTTTTTCTCTTCAGTGTTTCTTTAGCTGATAGGTAAAACCCAATCTAACACAAACTGGAACAGAAAATTGAGGCCTTGAAAACACCTCAGTTGAACAGAAATAGGAGATGTACATTCCGTTTGTCTCCCTGTCATAGAACACATGTAGTCAGAATGGCACACAAGCTGTTCTGTCCTGCTGGACATCCAGTTTAGCAACAATGATCAGTTTACATGGATTTACCCCTTTTTTTGAGTTAGCTCCAAATGCAGTGTGCATGCACAGCCCAGACAGCAACTGAGTCCTGGGCTGCATCAAGAGCAGCATGGCCAGCAGGGCAAGGGAGGGGATTCTGCCACTTTACTCTGCTCTCATCAGACCCCACCTGGAGTAACATGTGCAGTTGTGGAGCCCTCAGCACAGGAAGGACATGAAACTGTTGAGGTTGGTCCAGAGGAGGGCCGCAAAGATGATCAGAAGGCTGAAGCAGCTCTGCTACTAGGACAGGCTGCAAGAGTTGGGGCTCTTCAGCCTGGAGAAGAGAAGGCTTCGAGAAGACCTTATAGTAGCCTCCCAGTATCTGAAGGGGGCCTACATGCTGGGGAGGGACTATTTACAAGGTCTTGCAATGACAAGACAAGGGGCAATGAGTTTAAACTGGCAGAGAAGAGATTGAAACTGGATGTTAGGAGGAAGTTCTTTCCAGTGAGGGTGGTGAGACACTGGAAGAGGTTGCCCAGTGTGCTGGTTTGAGGCTAATTGGGATATTTTAATAGAGAAAATTAGACTATAGGCTGTGAAAGGAAAACATGGTGATGTCTACTTCACTCATAGGTTTGCTGAAATGTTTAAGAGAAGAAATCAAAACATTAGATAACTTAGTCTGTCTCTAGGGGCAGAGCATCTCCGTTAAGCAGCTTCTGTCTCTTTCTCCGCTCTGCTGAGTAATCTC
>VWZE01021530.1:208019-223242 GCA_013396675.1 Eubucco bourcierii
TATTTCTGTAACTATTCCTGTATATAGTGTATATCTCTGCTTGTACTTTGTGCTGAGCTGTTAATAGAGCTTCATTCCTTAGCTTCCAGCCGGCTGAGTTCTAGCCTGGGTCACTTTACAAAGTGTGGGAGGCGGGGAACTCCCAAACCATTCATAACCCAGGGAGGTTGTGGCTGCTCCCTCTCTGGAGGTGTTCAAGGCCAGGTTGGATGAGGCCTTGAGTAACCTGTACTAGTGGGAGGTGTCCCTGCCTATGGCAGGGGGTTGGAACTAGATGATCTTTGAGTTCCCTTCCAACCTTACCATTCTATGATTCTATGGAGAGGAAATACAGGGAGAAAGTACTGTGGTTCGTACTGTCTAACTTCTACTGGATACTTCTTTAGAAACTCTTCTTTCTCCAAAATGAATAGAAGACTACTTCTGCCTATTTTGTGATACAATCAGTAAGATTGCACTTTCTGGTACTGCATAATGACTTTACTGATAAAAAACCTTGTACGGTCTCTCTTAAAAGTCTCATCTGCTTTGACGTACTTCACTTAGTGTAGTCTGTAGTCCTGTATTCTCAGTGTTATGGTATAAATTGAGGAAATTAATCTGATTTTCATCTCAAATGAGAACCTGGCTCAAAAACTGCATCTAAACAAACATTTCTTCTTGATCGGTCTCTTTTGAGTCCAATACTACTCTTCCTCCTAGTGTCAACTCTGTCTTTATATTTTAATATTTTAAGCAGAAGAAAATTGTGAGGAGTGAGGAGTAACATAAGAAACCATTTAAAACCTCTACTTCTACTAGCACTGGATTACAGTTTAAAAATAAGTAATCTGTAGTTCTCTGCATAGTTCACTTCCTCTGGAGTTCACTGCCATGAATTATGGATTATATTGGCATCTTTGATTCAGAAGACTTTGAGAATGTTTTAGGATTGAGAAAGCTTTTCCTTAGCTCCAGTAACAGTCAAACTCAGCTGTTCATTACAAGGTGGGGATGTAGTGAGGTGTCAGCGTGATAGTGTTTTTCCCAGTTTGCTAGTAGATGATCACAAGCAGGTGAAACCTTGCCCTCCCTTTTCAAGAAAGAAATTGTACAAAGTAGTTCATACTGAGAGGTAGCAAGGTCAAGAGGAAAGAAGAGGAATGAACTTAAAAGGTCAAATATCCCCCTGCCCACAAACCAAACAGTCCAAATACAAAATCCTTTGAGGACTATAATGGAAATAACAAAATATCTAAGTTAGCATTACCAGTATAAAGCTAGAGCTAGTTATTTTCAAGCATGCTGTTAAAGTACTCTTCTGCAGGTGTACAGAATGTCATTGCATCCCCGAAGTGAAATTCACCCCTACAGAGAAGGTCAGGAAGGCAGGTCTCATAATCATTTGTGTTCTTTTGTTGACTATTTGCACAGCAGGGATTTCATACTTGAAGAAATGGCATTTTCTGTGTTTCTAGGTCAGTTTATGTAGTGTATAAATGTGCTGTTGAAGAGTATTCATAATTTCTGTGGCTTTTTTATGATTGTTGTTTTGTTTGTAGGGGTTTTTGTTATCTTCGCAGCTTCTGACATCTTCAAAGCAGGTTTTTGGGTCACAGATCAAAAAAAAATAGCATGTGATGAAGATGGGCAATGATTGTTCAATTAACAGATCAGTAAGTCATGGTTGTCAATGATAAATGACCAAAGCTTGGTTAAACTACAATTGAAATGCTTCAATATAAAAATCAATGTCCAGAACACACAATGCAAAGCAGATAAAACAGCCTCTCTGGTCTGTACTGAGACAATACCATCAGCCCAGCAATCATAAAAACGTTTCTTGATCCTATTCATAGCTTTTATGTGTTGCTGCAGGCCATTCCTGTTTATCCATCCAAATGAACTAGAGAATATTGACTATGCTGAATAAACATCAACGATTTGGATGAAGAAATAAAACGGTCTTTCAAATTGCTGATTTTCTTTTATGCTGCCAGTGCAGCAACTGCTGAAAAGGCAAAGAAAATTAGGTTGAGTGTTCAGTTGGGAGTGAGTGAGACCTGCAGTTGTGTTATTTAAATGCAAAGGATGTTGGTGGGTGACTATGGTGAATTCAGTGAGGAGGGAGAGGTCCGCAGAGCACCTGCTGTCACTGAAGTCTGCTTAAAACTAGCCTCACATAAGGAAGGGTTTATTGTTAACCTGATTTGCTTCAGCTAATGCTATGCAGTGGAAAGAGCATGGATGATTATTCTTTCCAGAATTTACTATACATTAAATAAATATGTACAAGTATACTGTGAAAGCTTCACTCCTATATTGTATTGCTTGATGAATGTGTCTATGATGATCTTTTCAAATTTGTATTGCAATACAAAAATAAACCCCACAAACCCTTTCTTTCTCTACCCCTATAAGTCTGAGAACAGGCAAGATTATTTTAATAAGATCTATCTTTGCGTATTTCTATCTTATTATTCTGTCTTATATATTTTCTGTCTTTACATTTATTTATTTATGATAGTGACTCAACCACTTCCCTGGGCAACCTGTTCCAATTCTTGACAACCCCTTTGCTGAAGAAATTTTTCCTAGTATGCAACCTAAACCTCCCCTGCTGCAACCTGATACTATTCCCTCTTGTTCAATCACTTATTACTTGAGAGAAGAGACTGACCCTCGCCTTACTACACCCTGCTTTCAGAGAGTTGTACAGAACGATAAAGTCTCAGTCTCCTTTTCTCCAGGCTAAACAACTCCAATTCTCTCAGTTGCTCCTCAAAGGACTTGTTCTCTGGACCCTTCACTAGCTTCTTTGCCCTTCTTTGGACATGCTTCAGCACTTCAATGTCTTTTTTTTTTTTTTTTTTCCCACAGTGATTGTGAGACTTCTTCTCTGATGGTTGGATGGTCTGTAACAGACTCCTACCACAGTATCTGCCTTGTTGGCTTTACCTTCATCTTATCCATAAACACTTGACTTTACTGTCACCATCATTAAGCTCTAAACAATCAAAACACTTCCTAACGTACACTGCTAGCCCACTGCCCCTCTTACTTTGTCCACCTCTTCTTGGAGTTTATAGCCACCCATTGCAGTACTCCAGATGCATGACACATCCTGCGATGACAACTATGTCACAGTTTTCTTGTTGCACAATGGCTTCCAGTTCCTCCTGTTTGTTGATCATGCTATATTTATTGATATAGATGCATTTTGTTTGGGTCTATTGATCCTGTCACTTTTTTTGTAGATGCTTAGCTACATTTAATTAAGCTGAGAAAAAACCAAAAACACCAATGAAAACAAACAAACTAAAAAAACCAAACACAAAAAAGAACCAACCAAAAAAAAAAAAAAAAAAAAAAAAAAAAAAAAAAAAAAAAAAAAAAAAAAAAAAAAAGACGACCCTATAAAGTTTAATAAAAATTAGCAGAAATAAGAGAAATGTTATTGCTGTAACAGGTGATAACTATAGATGTTAATTTTCATACATATACAAACTTTGCATGTAGAGATTCTTACTGATTTGTGAAGGTATTTATGCTTCAGAAATTTTGTTGAGTATTCCTAGCAAAATGTTACACATGAAGAATCACAAAGTGAACTAGAGCAAATCAGTGGACCCCACCTGAATTTGATTCTATATCTTTTTGAAATATGTTGTTATAGAATCACAGATGGAACGGAAAACAAAGTAGAAGGTGGAGGAAAACTTTAAAGAAGCAAATAAACTATTAAATCCTCCTGATTGAGAACAATGTCTTCCTGGGAAAGATACTATGGAGTTTGCAAATTCTAGTATTGGTAATAATGTATCAATTCTAATATTAGCCTTAGTACTACATTGGTTGCAAAAGTAGTCGAAGCTATAATAGAAGTGTATTCTTGAATTTGCTTCAGGCAGAAGCATAAGAAATATTTTGAAGTTTTTTACTTACTGCAATTTTATTCATTTGCCCCAGTAAATGTCCATGCCTACTGATTATCTCCTACCAATCCCCCAGTTATTTTGGATCAGTGTAGGCAAAAGACTAAATGGAACCATCACCAACTTCTTCTGCCTCATTCAGTTGCTGTTGAGTGGAGCCGACCAAACTCACAGATCCACAGTGAGCAGGGGATACCTCCCACTAGACCAGGCTGCCCAGGTCCACTCTTTAGGCCAGCTCTTTAGACTGTTATTACATCACATTTTAGTAGAAGGAATGACATTTATTCTTTTAATATATGTAATTTTTTCTTCTTGGAAACGGATTTCTTAACACACACACACACACACACACACACACACACACACATATATATATATATATATATACACACAGATAGATATAGAGATATAGATATAGACATAGATATAGGTATAGATATAGACATAGATATAGATATAGATATAGATATAGATATAGATATAGATATAGATATAGATATAGATATAGATATAGATATAGATATAGATATAGATGATATAATCCAGAGAGGAACCTCAGAATGGGATAGTAGTAATTTTAGTTAAACTGATTTCCTGATCATAAGAGAGCTTTTTTCCGAGGTCTTTTGCTTGGAAAAATGTGGGTTATAACTGTGATTGCTTTCAAATAGGATGTCCTAGTGAGATCAACTTATTCAGCTTCTCTTATATCTTGGTCCTTAAGACAAATTTAGAAGCAATATTAAGAGCTTTGTTTTAGTGTAACTTGACAACTGTAATGATTCAAACTGTCACTTCAGCAGAGGTTTTAAAGAATTAATGTGTTTCTCATATAGTCCCTCTCTGACATTTTTATTTGACAAAAACATACATTATATCTAAACAGTTTCTTTTCTCTCTCCCCATCAGATAAGCTATATTTCAGTACATCCGTTACATTTATCCTGCTGATCTGAAACAACGTGCCCACATTAGAAGCAGGCAGTATTTGTAAGGGGGTTGACATTAAGATTGGTTTTCACTGTTTGTTTTTTTGGGTTTTTTGAGGTTGGGGTTGTTGGGTTTGGTTTTTTTTTTTTTTTTTTGGGGGGGGGGGGGGAATTTTTTTTGTTTTGTTTTTTGGGTTTTTTTGTTTGTTTTGTTTGTTTTTGGTTATTTTTTGTTTGGTTTGGGTTGGGTTTTTTTCAGTTTGGATATTCTACAAAAGTGCTTAGTACTCAGTTTCTGATGTGAATAACAAAAATCGACATCTATGTGTTCTTCTGCTAGTGACTATCTTCCTCATAGTTAATGATCCTTACAATCAGGGTAGTATCCCACTATAATTCATAGAACAAGACTATCAGAATGCCTCCAAATGGGATTTTTTAATGTAATTCTAATTAGATAATTTTAAATGTTGTTGAATCACATGGATTTTCTTACAGTGGCTTCTTAGGTACTTTTGAGCTGTATATGAGTTATTTTTTTAACATTATTTTCTCACTGAATGAGTCTTTTGGCTTTTTCCAAAAGCTACTTAAATAAAAGGCAACTTTCATAGAATCATAGAATCATAGAATGGTAAGGTTGGAAGGGACCTCAAGGATCATCTAGTTCCAACCCCCTGCCATAGGCAGGGACACCTCCCACTAGTACAGGTTACTCAAGGCCTCATCCAACCTGGCCTTGAACACATCCAGGGAGGGAGCATCCACGACCTCCCTGGGCAACCTGTTCCAGTGCCTCACCACCCTCACTGTAAAGAACTTCCTCCTATACTTTAAAATATTATACTTTCATTGAAAGAAAGTTGTACAAGGAGCAGCTGGGTCATGCTACAAAACAGAAGAGGTTGTCTAAAGGGTGTGAAAAGTGACATCCCAGATTTCAGGCTGTTGAAGGGAATGCTCTAAATTACTGCAGTTTTGTCCCAGCTACTACACGGCTGCTTTCAAATGAGAGCAGCCGAATTTAAGAGAGCTCTGATTACCCTCCAACTCCAACAGAGGTCTCTCGGTGCTTATGCAGTACTGGCCCAGGCAAGAGTGATCACTAAACGTGGCACAAGTACGTTTCTGTGGTTTAGAAGCAATTATTTCATGATATTAGGACATCACACAGACTATGAACTAACTGAACTTCAGATAAGGTGATGATGGATCATATTCCAGAATCACATAATTCCATCGTACTCATCCCTCCCATGTCATGCCAATCATGAGAAGGAAGACACCAAATGGGTGGCTAATCTATGCTCTTCTTAGCTAATTATAGAGGAAATCGGAAATGCTTAGCTGGAATGCAGTATCTATAGATATGAGTATCTTTTGCAGCTTTCATCACTGATTTATTTCTATTGCATTCTATCAGTATCAGCATTATCTCTTAAAGTACAAGATATGCTTTGATCACTTCATTAAATGTCTTGCTGACATCACCTGGTTGTTTGGTAAATCCTGCTAAATATATAGAGATAATAGTTGTCATCAAGGTGCTATACCCATAGCATAGTCAGCATCTTGGCAATGCTCACATTTTCCTCCTGGTGGGTCATGAAAAATATTTGGGTTTTTTATGTAATAGCCATGAAAAAAATCCTGTATTGGAATGAAAAGATGCTTAAAGAATGCAAGCCGTGATTTGATCGATGGTAAATTGGCATAATTTGCAGGTGAAAGTTTCTAGCATAACTGAGAAAACGCTTTTTTCTGAACCCTATCAATGTTGAATTTCTAAAAAAAGGCCCCTGGTTTGAAAACCACTGGTTTGAAAAGCAAGAATGCAAACTAGTGGATAGGTCAACTATTGGAAAACCACATAATAGTTTCTGTGCTGAACTGCGAAAAACAAAGATTTAGTCCAAAGTAGGCCTGTGTGGAAGGCTGAACTAGTTTGATGCCCCTTTTAGACAGAAGAAATGGAACTGCAGTCAATTTTTCAAAGCTGGTGTATGTTTCATAAGATTTTTCAAGTAAATAAGCATTTGAATTCATCAGCAGTTCAACTTTGTATTTTCCATGACTGTGTTTATTCTTGAAATACTATTATACAGGAAATCTATAATGTGTATGTGGTTTTTGCCTCTGAGAATGATATATCAAACATGAAAAGTTACAAGGAAAAAGGTTCCACATAAGTTTAATGTTAACCATGAGGCAAAGCTCTTAATTGAATCAAAGCTGTTATATGTAACTTTTGTCCTACAGCATTTAGCCGTAGTGACCCAGTGTGAGGTTCAGGAGCTAAGCTGACTCCTTTACATCCTGTTCATCCTCACTGTTAATAGAAATCAAATTAGAGCACTGGTGACAGCTGTGTAACAAACTCTTTTATCCAGTTTTGCTCTGGCAGCAGATAAAAGTAATTAGGTGTAGAAAAACAAAACAAAAAAACCCCAAAAAACCCCAAACAAACAAAAAACCAAAACACCTTCCCCCCCGCCCCCCTCCTCAAACCTCTTGAAAATGCAGAAGAAGGAATAAAATCTAATTAAGTCTTTTACCCATGATGTCGTTGCAGGGAAAATGTGGACACATATCTATTTTTATTTCCAGACTCAGCATACTCAGAATATGTATAGAGACAGGTTTGGGGTTTTTTAAAGGAGATCCAATTTTTACCAAAGCATCTTTTCTGAACAGGACATTTCTTTAAACTCTTTTTTTCCCTAATATTGCTTTGAGGAACTTCTGCCCTTTCTGCTTGCATTCAGATTTACTGACAAACATGTCCAAGTTGCTGCATCGTCAAATGGAGCCATTTCAGAGCTGTCAGGGTTAGACTCTATCTTTGGCTATGTGGCCCATCCAATATCCCTGACTGTCAGTCAGGCTGGGGAGAAACCAACCCTACTGGGATGAAGACTGGGAAGATGCACATTACAGTGACTACAGGCCCAATGCACAATTGTCATAGATGTCATTCAAGCTGGGTTGTCCAAGCCACTTCATCTAAGGAGGAAGAAGTATCTAAAGACTGTGGAGATATTCCAGTGCAGCAGGGTGCCGTGAGGGCTTGTGGGGGCACACAGCACAAGGGGCAGCTAGGGGCAACCCCAGTCCAGGGCATAAGAACCTGTGTTGAAAAGGTTGGTCTGAGGTCAACCTGGGAAGTCAATCCACTTGCAGGATCGGGTCCAGTGAGGGTAGCTAGGGTCAGACACAGGCACTCATCAAAAGGCAGGTTCACAGGGATAAGATCAAGCTAGGACACCAGTTCACAAAGGTGGAGATTGTTGTCTTACAGTGTCATTGTAGTTGATTATATTAAGTAGACCCTGGGCATATGCAAATGGGTATAATTAATGAAGAGAAGATGCCTGATCCGTTTACAGTGCTTCCAAGGAGTAGTTTGGATACTGGCAAAAAAATTATAATTATCTACTTAAAATTTCGCCTTCCTATAAGCTTTGACAGCCAAAAATATTTCTATTAAGAGCAGACATCATATACAGAACTAAACTCATTTCTGTTAGACCGTATCTGGTGATGTTAGTTTTTTCAATAGTGAAAAAACCAGTACTTCTGTGTATCCAGTTAATGCAATTATCATACTGGATTCACAGGAAAAATAATAATAATAATTAAAAAACCCAGAACATTTTGGAAAATGAAGCCATTACAAAATGAAAACTTTAGTTGAAGAAACTTGATTTATCTAAACTCTTTTCATGTAATAAAACATTCTTATTCTGCAATTCTCTTCTGTGTGTTTGCTTTTGTGGTTCTGTTTCCTTATGAGGTGCTGTTCACGTGCATACACTTAAATACACAGGAATGCGTTATAGTGAAGATGGATCATAAGGTGGTTTATCTCTGTTTGGTTTGTCCATTCTTAGTCTCAGCAGATGTCAAAGTCTGGTATATGCTTTAAATACTCTTGAATATATGTCTTTTTGGTTTTGCAATTTAATTTTTTTTTTTTTTTACAATAAATGTGTATGTTCTTTTCATTGTGGATCAATACACAGCCAAGAGGGCATGATGGCACTGAATATTTCTGTTAGAAAGTTTTACCAGTGTTTTGAAAACATCTGTGTTTTAATGAGTTTGGCAAAGGTAAACCTTTTCCACCTGTGTGGAAGATGAGGGAACTAACAACAGATAACAGTGTGCTGCATCATGACAAGGAGTGGAAGGATTCTGTTTAAGAGCAGCATTGGGTGGAAATACAATCAACCCTTCAGCATTTTCTGCAGTCCCTCCAGTGTTTATACTCAGCTGTTCCTACATTCAGAAATTGTTACACTTCTTGAGTTGTATCACAAAAGCTGTCAGGTCAAAGCCTACATTTAACACATAAAATCAAACAATTTTAGGNTTGGTTTAAATAAATCACATCTGCATTTAAAATATGTCCTTCACTGCCACTGTAATCATTGGACTTTTAAACTTTAATCAGCATAAGAAATTAGGCATGTAGCTGAGTAGATAGGTGGAATATAAGAAAAAATGCTGTATTTCCATTGGTCAATTTTTCCTGCAGCACAGGCATTTCTTTGTACGTGTTACCTAAGTTGATTCTATCTTTTCAGGAAGGAATAATTTAATGCTTAATTAACATTTAATATTCAGGATTAATATTAAGGACTACAACTGAGTATTGCATTTCCGAAGATTAGAAACTGTACTCTTTTCACATGTGAAAACTGAAAACCAAAGAGTTCCGTGTTTGAGCCTTAAAAGTGCAAAACTGACCTTAGAAGCACTAGTCTTGTGGACTAATTCTCCAGTAGTAAAGTTTTTTGTTTCTCAGAGAGATAATACATTTTCAATAGTCACCATGGTAGACTGTCACAGGCTCTTCTTTGCACAGACAAAAGAAACATTTCAGTTGTGGTCTAGACATAGGGCTCTTCATGCATCCATGAATTGGATAAAAGAAAATATAAAGAGTGGGTGTGAGATAACAAGATCAAGGGTGTGTGGGAAGCATTTTTGATGCCACATTGCTAGATAGCTATTTCCCCTGTCCTACAGTAACAAAAACTTATGAAAGTGAAATATCTTTCTCAACTACACAAGCAGACCACTTCTTATGGATTCACGCAGCAGCATATTTACCCTATGTGACAGTTTGAGAGTTCCCTGCCCCCCAACCTTTGTAAAATAACCCCAACTAGAACTCAGCTGGCTGGAAGTTAAGGACTGAAGCTCTATTTACAGCTCAGTACAATATACAAGCAGATATATACACTATAGACAGGAATAATTACAGAAATATACAAGTTAAAGGTAATACAGAAACACAACTCCCCTCCCAGAAGTCAGAGACCCCAGGAGGGGCTCCCAACCACCCTTCCACCTTCTCCCCACCCCTGTAGCTTACCCCAAGATTTGCTTTACATGCAAGGTGAGTTTGGAGGATCGGCCAGGGGGTTTAGAAGGAAAGTGGTTAGTGAAGATTAATCGGCAAAGAGGAGCCAGAAGCTAGACCACCTGAGATGCTGTGCCCCTACAGACAGACCGACTTACCTATGTTTTGATTTCTTCTCTTAAACATCTCAGCAAGCCTATGAGTGAAGTAGACATCACCATGTTTTCCTTTCACAGCCTATAGTCTAATTTTCTCTATTAAAATATTCCAATTAGCCTCAAACCAATACACCTTAGATCATTGATCTTATGCTGGGAAATAAGAAGCAAAAAATAAATTAAAGGTATTTTAATGCTGGTGTCTGACAAATTGATGGTTTTTTTTCCTGAAGCTGTGGTGTATCCTTCCTGTATTTTATGTGGAATGACAGCAAGGTATCCAGTAATCAGAATTTCTGCACAGATCAAGAAAAGGTAAATTCTGAAACATGGTGAATTCAGACTTGAGACTGATTATATAACCAAAGTGTTTTGGGATTATTTGCTTGCTGCTTTTAGAGGTGGACATTGTTAACTCCTAGCAAGTACTGAAGTTAATTCTTTTCAGCTTTTAACTTTAAAATTAATGATACAATATGTGCTTTCAGGAAACATCTGAACAGGATGGAACCATTATTATTTTAAAAAATTATTCTAGGTTGAATCCCGAGATTTTTCACAGTTGAAAAGCTGATGAAAATGGAGAGAGTCAGGTTCATTTTGTGGGTGTCTGTTACTCTGAAATAAACACTACTTTAAAGAATAAAAATATGTCTTGTGCCGTATTTTGTTTGTATTAGCACACATTGGTGGTTGTGTTTGTCCTTAATTTCCATATATTTGGAATGGCAAGATTCTAGTGGGAAATTCTGTGAGGCTGAAAATTAATTTCCACGATACATTCCTGTGTCTTCAAATGTTTATAACTTTGTATAGGATGCTATGAGATGAAATTTCAGATTTAGCCCCAAGGAAATTCATGGAGGTTAATAGCAAGACTGACGTGAAACATTCTGACATGAAACATTGTCTCTTCAAAGAGGCAGCAGCAGAAGTGTTCACTGTCCCTGTCTGTTATTTTGGATCACTGGAAAACACTGCTAAAGGATTCTGTTGCAGGTAGTCTTAGTTTAGTCTAAAATCTTTCATTTGACATGGTTGCTTACACTTGTTTTGTAACATTTACCATACTCTAGTTCTTTGCAGAGAACTAATGTGTGGGTTTAAAGATGCTTCCTTTTAAAGCATACATGGAAATACATATTGACTGTGTCTTTCAGTTAGGCAGATGAGACTTCATGTCCTGTCTGGCATCTGATATAAAAGTCCTGACTGGGGCAGTGTATTACAATATTGTCTAAATCCCTTCTCCTTCCTTTTGCTGAAAAAGAGAGGGAAACATTCTTTCCTACTGAAAAAGGAAGGTGATTTTTCTAGAAGATTATGTTCAACCTCATTTAAGAATGTCCATTTTTTGCATGAGTGAAGTCAGTCTCTCTAGAGATATTCAAAATCCTCCTGGACACGTTCCTGTGTGATCTGGTAGAGGGGATCCTGCTCTGGCAGAGAGGCTGCACTAGACGACCTTTCAAGGTTCCTTCCAGCCCCTGGCATTCTTTGTGATTCTGTGTATGATTAGGAATATTTTTTTAACATTAATTTCACCATGATATTAACATTTCCACAATTTAAAAAATCCTCTATTATTATGAACAACCAAAACCGCATCTAGAAGAGGTCAATTAGTGGGGCTACAAACTCCCATGTAAGTAGAGCTATACTTACGAATTTTAAATCCTTGTCATAGAATCATAGAATGGTAAGATTGGAAGGGACCTCAAGGATCATCTAGTTCTAACCCCCTGACATAGGCAGGGACACCTCCCATTACTAGTACAGGTTACTCAAGGCCTTGTCCAACCTGCCCTTGAACACCTCCAGGGAGGGAGCAGCCACAACCTCCCTGGGCAACCTGTGCCAGTACCTCACCATCCTCACTGGAAAGAACTTCCTCCTAACATCCAGTCTAAATCTCAACTCTGAGAGTTTAAAACCATTGCCCCTTGTCCTCTTATTGCAAGACCTTGTAAATAATCCCTCCCCAGCCTTCCTGTAGGCCCCCTTCAGATACTGGAAGGCTACTAACAGGTCCCCTCGAAGCCTTCTCTTCTCCAGGCTGAAGAGCCCCAACTCTCTCAGCCTGTCCTCATAGGAGAGCTGCTCCAGCCCTCTGATCATCCTCGTGGTCCTTCTCCGGACCCGCTCCAACACTTCCATGTCCTTCCTGTGCTGAGGGTTCCAGAACTGCACACAGTACTCTAGGTGGGGTCATCATATCACATTACATTAATAAGCAATTTGTAAGTGGCAAAGAATGCTGTTTCACATTATAGTACAATATTCTCACCTCTCATTCCATTAAGTACCGTGACAGTGTAAAGAAAGTAACAGTTCTCAATAGCCACCTCAGCCTGATGTGAACCTGAGAAAGGAGCCCTTTCAGAAAGCCCCAAACCCTCAACAATTTTGAGTGTATTTAACTCTCTGTCAAGTACTGCTATCTTCAAATTCAGTTTTGCTACAGTAGTTCTATTTTTTTTTAAATAATGTCCGTTTGGAGCAATCATATACAATCCTTTTTGTTATGGAATCAAAGTGGTGATTTTTAAATAAAGAATTTAAAAACTGTAGGAGAGTGGAATGGTAAATAGAATTCAGGGAATAAATACTGGTATGCCTCTAAGACATAAATAGGGTGCTATTCATACAGTTCAAATGAGCACAGATACAAGAGTCTCTGTTGATGTGTATTTACCGTTAAACAATAGTGATGGGTAAGTAGATTAAATACTTTGCCATCATGAACAGTTGAAAGTGTTATCAATGTGCTCAGAGGTCACTGAATAACTCAGTCAATTGGGTAATGACGTTGTCTTGGCTATGGTTAAAAAGAAAAAAATAAAAAAAGAGAGAGACTCACTGGAGAACTGTAATTTTTATTTTGGTCTACCACTGAAAGACAAAATGCAAATGGAGAGGAATTATTATCCATTGAACTTTCTTACCCTGAATTAAACATTGATCCCTGAGCATCAGTCAGAGCTGGATTAATGCAAGGGTGGCAGAAAACTGACATGCAATCTCTTGTAAAATACATCTAATTACCCTCATCCTGCTACTACTGAAAAATATGATCAGGAAAAAAAAAAAAAAAAAAGAACATTGTGAAACTACAGTGAGCACTACTGATAGTTTTGTTTCTCAACATGGTTAATAGCCAACATATATAGGAGAAGCAAGTAATTAGATTTGCTGAACATTCAGAATTAACCGATACATTCCACTGATCTTCAGATCCTTATGCATTAGAACTGAAAGAATAATTTCTTTCCTTGCCTCTTAATTCTGCAATGATTATTTTCTTCTCTTGGAATTGTACAATTGCTCCTAAATTTTGTCAGAGATTCAGCTTCCTAGAGTGATTTTTTTGTCACGCAATCCATAGTAAGATCATTTTTTTTACTACGAAGTTTTATTCTTACTTTGTGTCATTACTAGTACGTTCTCATAGCTGCATCTTTAATTAGTTCACTTTAATCTTCTTAATGCATAGACATTCCACTATGCTACTGTAATTGATTCTGAACTTTGCAAATAGATTGCAAGGTGGGTTTTCTGATGATGGGCCTACAGCCTTATAATCAACTCTTTTATTCACTTTTATGAGTTTTTCTAGATAAAGAAATGTCACAACTATAAGATCATTTGGTTTATATTAGTTTGGATATGGTTTTGAGGGGTTAATTCGTCTGGACATTGATATCAGTTCAGCTGGCAATCTGATTCTTCTTGAAAGATTTGGAGAAAAATAGTGGTTTTTAGATTTCAACTTTGTCACCAGGTATATTATCCCTTTAATGAATTTGGATTTTTCTTCTGCCTCTACATGGATTTCCAAATGGAATTCTTATTAAAATGAGTGATCTCTAACTTCTGGAAAGTTCTATCTGTAGTTATTACAATGATAAAAACCTCTGCACAACCTGCATAGAAGAGGATGTGTTAAAATGCTGTAGGCTTGGGGTAGAATTTTTTTACCATATTTTTTTCAGTCAGTGGTTGCTTTAGTGTTTAGAAATATGCAATCTTAAAGCAGGGCAAGAATGGGAGAATTTGCAAGTGGGTGTGCATTGCCACATGTTGTGGTTCAGAAGGAGGTTCACATTCAGCTTTTGGTCATCAAGTCTTGATTTTTAACTCCTATTCTCTGGATTACTTCAGATTACCCTCTGGAGAACAGGCTCAGCATAAGAAGATATATACTGAACAGAGAAGAATATAGTGAGAACTGTCAACTTCAGATATAAATTTGGTGAGTGATCTTATCAGAAATGATATGAAATGACAGCATTTTTTCACAGATATGTAACTTTCTTTTCAAGGCTGTGCTGATGTGCAAATTTAATCCTACTGCCTTTGCATAACACTTTGAAAAATGGCCTATAAGTAGCTCTCAGAGAAGCGAATAAAGTTAGATCTTCCTGTATCAAGTTAGCGTCCTCACGTTACTGTCCTCGATGGTGAACTATGGAATCATGATACCTCTTTCTTCCTTCTATTGATTCAGAGGCAGAAGATAATGACTGATTTTATCCCTGTCTAAGAAGATGCATTAAAGATCCTTAATTTATGGCTAGCTGTGTATTTGGGACCTTACAATTCACAGACAGATTGTATGGATTTGAACCCAGTCAGTTAAAAGCATGGCTCAGCCATATGCTGAGAAAGGTTTTCTAACCAGCAACTCGTATGGACAAGGATACCGAGGATGGGGAGAGGTAATGTGAAAACAACTGTATATTGCATGTTTCTTGGTGGTATTTATTAAGAGTGAACTGATAGGCCTCCAACAACTTTGGAAATACAATATTCATTTGTAGTCCTTAATATTAATCCTGAATATTAAATGTT
>VWZE01021533.1:0-10468 GCA_013396675.1 Eubucco bourcierii
AGTATCTGAAGGGGGCCTACAGGAATGCTGGGGAGGGTCTTACAAAGACAAGGACTAAGGGCAATGGGTTTAGACTGGCAAAGGGAAGATTTAGACTAGATATTAGGAGGAAGTTCTTTCCAGTGAGGGTGGTGAGGCACTGGAACAGCATGCCCAGAGAGGCTGAAGCTGCTCCCTCCCTGGAGTTGTTCAAGGCCAGGTTGTTTGAGGCCTTGAGTGAGCTGTACTAGTGGGAGGTGTCCCTGCCTATGTCNGCTGTACTAGTGGGAGGTTTCCCTGCCTATGGCAGGGGGTTGGAACTAGGTGATCCTTGAGGTCCCTTCCAGCCTTACCATTCTATGATTCTATGTTTCTGTAAGTAATATTCTACATAGGTTTCATATTTTCTTCCTGTCTTTGTTTTGTTTGAAGGTTTTGGGTTTTTTTTTCTTTTATTTTTTTTTTAATATTGGCACCCATGTAAAAAATAATTTCCCCCACCACCATATTTATATAGAATCCAGAAAAAAAATTCATTTTATTTTGTAGTGAGCAGTGAGAGGCAGTAATGTTGACTGCAACAAAAAACCCCCAGGATTCTTTCTTACCACTGACTAGCAAAGCAGAACAAGGACACTCCCCCACAGAACTGCGGATACCAGTTCAAATTCAAGCTCAGTCCAGTCTGGAGTTTGGATATCAACTTGCTCATGTACTTACCAGAGAAGTTCAGAGGTAAATATGCTAAAATGAATTCTAATTCAGAGTGTCTCCATGTCTCTCCTCTCAGAGTGATTCCACATTGTATAAAACACTTACATTTTTAATCAGAAAGATCAAGTGAATAAAAATATGGAATGATGCTAGAAAAGTGTGACTGAAATATTTATTTGAGGGGCAGACAGCAAAGTTCTTACAGCAGTAACTTTAAAGTCTTTCATTCAAAGTGAATGTGCTTTAAATGACAAAGTTAAGCTTTAAAATGTCTTTTAACTTGAAAGTTCTCTAGGAAAATGGACATCAAGGTTCAAATCATCCCAAAAGGAACAGTGTTTTGAACACATCTTCCTATTTGATTGTCAGTCATTACAATACTGAACTAAAAAGCATTGACACTTCTGAATTTATTTCAGTAGCTTGGTTCTCATTACAGATTTGTGAAATTAAAACAAAACAATTATTTTTCAGACCAAAGGAAGAGAGTTGTGAACAGATCTCTGTTTTCAACATAATTCCTTCTAAATCCTTGTTACAATTTTACTCAGTTGAGTAAAACGCAGGCAGAGTTCAAACAAACTGCTCTAGCAAGGCACCTTCATAATCAGGACTAAGAGAAACACAAAAAAAAAAAAGGTAAGGAGAGTTTAACAGAATAATACAATGTACAATACCTTAAACAGCAGAAAAACAGAGCAAAAAGTAGAAGCCAGCCAGTAGCCCCCTCAAGCCTGTGGTTAGCAAAAGCAGAACCTAGCACCCCAAGTTGGAAGCTGAAGGCTCCCCTGGAAAGAAGAAGCACTTGTTACAATCCAAACTACATGTCCCATGACCCTTTGCCTTGGCCAACCCTTTCCACAGGAAACAGGACTTGTCGCAAGTTACAGGCTGAACTCCAAGCCTCACCATCTTTTGCTCTGGCCAGCACTTTCATTTTAAACCTGGCATGTTGTCAACATGGTATTGAACATTCATCAGCAGATTCAACTGACTGAACCCATGACAACCCTTCAGAGGTGGCAGAGAAGGATAGATACTCCAGGGTAAACTAGGACAAACTGTATTGTTTTCCTGTCTCCTTCATTTAACTTGGATTACATTGACATTGTCAGAAATACATTTAACCGTGGTAGCAATCACCTGTAACTGGCAGGTTTCATTCAACACTCAGTAGGAATGCATGGGTTAAATCACAGAGATTGCAGTGGGTTTGAAGGGACCCTCAAAGGTCATCTTGTTCAACCCCCTTGCAGTCAACTGGGACACTTCCATCTAGATCAGGTTACCCAGGACCACCTCAAGTCTGATCTTTAATATCTCCAGGGACAGGGCCTCAACCAGATACCTGGACAACTTGTTCCAGTATTTTACCACTCTCACTGTAAAGAACTTCTTCCTTACACCCAACCTAAATCTACCCTGCTCTAGCTTAAAATCATTTGCCCTCAAGCTATCACCACAACCCCTTCTAAAGAGTCTTTCCCCAGCCTTCCTGTAGGTACCCTTCACATGATGAAATGTATCTATAAAGTCTCCCTGGAGCCCTCTTCCCTCCAGGATGAGCAGCCCCAATTCTTTAATCCTGTTTTCATAGGAGAGGTATCACAATATCACCAAGGTTGGAAGAGACCTCAAAGATCATCGAGTCCAACCCATCACCACAGACCTCAAGACTAGACCATGGCACCAAGTGCCACGTCCAAATGCGCCTTGAACACCTCCAGGGACGGTGACTCCACCACCACCATTCCAGTAGCCAATGACTCTCTCAGTGAAGAACTTTCTCCTCACCTCCAGCCTAAACTTCCCCTGGCACAGTTTGAGACTGTGTCCTCTTGTTCTGATGCTGGTTGCCTGAGAGAAGAAAGCAACCTCCTCCTGGCTACAATCACCCTTCAGGCAGTTGTAGACAGCAAGAAGGTCTCCCCTGAGCCTCCTCTTCTCCAGGCTAAACAATCCCAGCTCCCTCAGCCTCTCTTCATAGGGCTTGTGCTCGAGGCCACTCACCAGCTTCATTGCCCTTCTTCTCTGGACACGCTCAAGCACCTCAATGTCCTTCTTCAATTGAGGGGCCCAGAACTGGACACAGGACTCAAGGTGTGGCCTAACCAGTGCAGAGTACAGGGGGAGAATGACCTCCGTACTCCTCCAGCCCTCTGATTTTTGTGGCCTTCCTCTGGCTCCTACCCTCTAATTTTTGTGGCCCTCCTCTGGCTCCAGCAGTTCCATGTCTCTCTTGTATTGGGGGCCCCATTGCTGGACAGAGGACTCAGATGAGGTCTCACCTGAGCAGAGTAGTAGAGTCACCTCTCTTGATCTTCACTCTGTGCCTAGACAATCTTTTGCAGGAAAAATACCTGCTAGTGTTAGCAGCACCTTCCCATTTCCCTTTTTGCCTATTCTCACAGTTACCCAGGATGAGGCATCTCAATGATGTCATCAACACAGGCAGCATGAATGGAGTTTGGCATATAAGTGAGGAAAACTTGGCACATGGCCATGTTTAATTCAGCTCATCTGATCCCTTAGCACAGCAGAGCGCCAGAGCTACCTTATCATCCAATAGCAGAATTCTCTACTGTATAAAGTTACCAGTGATGCTATTAATCAAATTATCCTAGTTTTTTAATACAAAGCTTGAGAGGATTCAGTATAATCTGGGAGGAATATCTGCAGTGTCTGAAACACTTAAATTGTTAGCTTTGCAGTTCTAGCATCGTAGAATATTGTTTGCACTGAAGAGTCAGTCCATGTTAAACAGAATAAGCGAGTAATATCCAGAAGGAACAATGGATATGGATAGTGGATTTGTAAGAAGAATGGGTGGTGTCACTTATTTTTGTATAGCATGCACATCTGTGGGGAAGACAGGCAGGTGTCCTAAATCTGGGTATAGAAGAAACCAGTCTAAACCAGGCACAGAGACTGATTGTCATTTTTTCAAAAAGTAGGTGGAAAAGTAAATGAAATTTTGAAAAAAAAAATTAAAATGCACCAAGAGTTATTTTGTGCTCCTTTCATTGGACTTGGCTGCTTTGAAAGGTGTGCTTATTCATGGAGTAAATAACTTTCTTCAGAAACCACATAAATCATATCTGCACATTCTTCCCTGCTCTGGGAAAGAAGAAATTTTGGTCCTAGTTTTCAGTTCTCTGGGTACTAAGTAACATACCTGAAATATTCTTTCACCATCTCACTTGTAAAACCTTTTTTTTTTTTTTTTTTTTTTTGGTCCTTTCAGTATAGTCCTGTTCTGATCACTGTAAAATCTTGTTAGGTAGGACTATGACTGATTTTTTTATTGTCACTGCTCAAAAATAACTACTGTAAAATTAAAGCATTTTAACAGTTCTTACATCTGCTTCCTTAAGCTTATTATTTTTAATCCCTTTTCTATTTTTGAAACAGATGAAGCGTGACTGAAGGAGCCAGGGACATTTAGTGTGAAAAAGAGGAGGCTGAGGGGAGGCCTCATTGCTCTCCACAACTACCTGAAAGGACACTGTGAGGAGGTTGGTGCTGGTCTCTTCTCACAAGTCACTAGTGATAGAACAAGAGAGAATGGCCTCAAGCTGCAGCTGGGTAGGTTCAACTGGACATTAGGAAAAGACATTTTCATAGAAAGAGTGGTCAGGCATTGGAATGGGCTGCCCAGGGAGGTGGTTGCACCAACCCTGAATGTGTTTAAAAGTTGTTTGGATGTGGTACCTGGGGATGAAGTCTAGGGGTGAATTTTGTAGAGTAGGGTTATTCATTGAATTTGATGATCCCAAGGGTCTTTTCCAACCTGAATGCTTCTGCAATTCTGTGATATCTATATATGTACCTATATCTATATCTGTATCCATATCTATATCTAAAATTTGAAAAGCTCAAGCACGAGAACTTGGCATGCAGTGGCTTACTATATTCTAATTACTCTTCAATTTCTAAATAATTTCCCAATTCTAACTTCAACTAACATTGAGGAAAATTTAAAAAAAAAAAAAAAAGGAGATATTTCCCTCTAAAATGTGTTTTGTGCTAGTAAAATTTTTGCATAGAACACATCCCTAATCATCAAAAATTAAAGTTCCCTAAGGAAAATAAGTAATTACTAGTGTCAGGTCATTTTGAAGTCCACAAATATGCAAAAATTTAAACTGCAGATTAGTGAACTGGTAAAAAAAACCCAAACCCCAAAAACACACTTCAGTGCTCATGCTGTTGTTTCTGATAGTCAGAAGCTACTAGAGAAAAGATGACTTCCTCTTCAGCCTTCAAATTAGTCCTATGATACCCATATGACATTAAGCAAACCGACTTTTTATAAACAGTAATCATATATTTAATAATACAGGAAAACCATATACTTGTCTTGCAGGTTTGTGTGGTGGAAAGTATGGCAAACCTGAATTTTACAACTACTGGTGATTTGAGGAAATCAGACCATGTTCTTCAGTCTTCAACAAAACCACAGGAAAGCTGTCTAGACAGTCCTAAACTACAGTCTTCCAGAAAACAAATCAAACCAAAACAAAACAGAACAAAATAAAAACCCAAACAAAAAAACAAAACAAAAACCCAAACATATCTAAAAACAGCAACAAAAATCAACCAACCAAAAAATAAAAGAGGAAAAACAACAAAAAAAGAAAACCAACGAAACACCTCTACTTGGAACAAATTTACACTTGTGTGTTTCTTATGTCTCTATTGCAGTTGGTAGCCGAGGGTTTTCCCTGGAAAAAAAAGCTATGCTAAGACAGAAAGCACAAAGCAGGCATAATTCTTTGGCAGTTAAAACAATGGTCAGGCACAGAAACTGTTTTGTAATCCTTTCCTTGTAAAACACTTATATATTGGTACTTTAAAAAAAACCCTGAAGAAATAAAGAGCCATCACTTGTGGCACTTTATCTTCTTTCCATTTCCTGGTAGCAGTAGTTTGCAGGTATTTATGTTCCATCTTCATGGAACTTCACTGCAAGGCTAATGTAATACTCCACTAATAACTGCGTCCTGGAATTAAAGCTACAATAATGTCTTTCTGTAAACCACATCATGTTATCACCCAACAAAGAATCACCTGTACAGAAAGTAGCTATTACATTCTTTTTCAGATTTCTTTATTTTCTGTGAAACTCAAAGACACTGTAGATACATAGCCTAGTGACAAACGTCCTGATTACACATTTTACCTCCTCCCTGCAATGGTCAGAGCATAACTATATTGGTAACATCTCCATCAGCAAAATATCGGATGGTGTTGTTTGGAGACAAGGGGTAAGTCCTGGGTTCCTACACAGACATTCTCCCTCATTAGCTTGATTAAAAGGGCATGCCCTTCAAAAAGTAAATGCCACCAGCCCCACAATTAAGGCATCTGTTGAAGGGTTGCATTATGAAAAACATATCCAGGCAGAAAAAATGTATCACAGTGTGGTGATTTCAATGGAACTCTGTTAAGCAGGGGTTTGGAACTAGATGATCTTTGAGGTCCCTTCCAACCTTACCATTCTATGATTCTGTGATTCTGCGTCTTCCTTAGACATGAAAGATTTTTGAAAGAGCATAATCTTCTAAAGATCTTTGTTTCTAAATGATAATACTTTGCTCTGAAGCGTGAGATATGCCAAGGAACTGCTGGGAAGCATAAGGAGTCCAACAGCCAGCTTAAATGCTGCCCAGAAACGCATCAGGCAGTGGCGGATACAAAGGTAAAATCTGTGTGTGCTTCCCCACCTCACTTTTCAGCCCTGCATTATGTTCTGCTGCAGACACTCATCTCTGCAAAGATGCATTGTGTGAAGAGGGGGATTGCAGTCCTAGAAGTTGTTTCCTACCACTGCTCCTGCAGGACTTGCAGAGAGTGCAGCTCACCCTTTCTCTCTCTTTCCAATTTATTTATTTCCTTCTTTCTGTCCCTCCCTTTCTTCCCTTCAATGGAATGGCAACCAACAGCTTAGGTTTTAATTTTTAGTTTCTTTTGACTTAGTTTCTTGCATTTGGATCCAGAGAGATGATAAGGCTGGATGGAGCAGGCAGGAGGGCAGCTTTCTTCCCTCTGCTGTCTTCAGATACCAGGAAGATTGGTAAATGCACAGAATGTGTTTGCAGTCCCCATGGCTGCACTGCTCTGCTTAGCTCCTTGGGGTTTCTCCCTGGTGTCTTACATGCTGAGTTCTAAAAGAGAGTGCCAACCACCACTGTGTACCCAGAGCAATATTGGTGTGAAAGAGCTGAAGGAAAAAAGACAAAGATGGAGTTACCTGGAAATTTAATCTCTGGACTTTATTGCCAGGATGGATTCTCTTTCTCCTGACCCATACCAAGAGAGACACGTTCTACTCGGAACCACTGCTTCGGCTGAAGCACACAGGCCCTTCTCACCCTCACAGCAGTGGCACCAAGACAGCTGTAGAAAGAGGGTGGGACCCACTGAAGATGACACTAATATGGGCATGAAGCACCCCAGGACACATCCAGATATACTTATGACCAAAAACAGATTGGCAAAGCTGCTGGGAAGAAAAGTGGCAGGAAAGCTCCTGGGGACCTAGTGGACAACTACTTGACCAGGAGGTAGCAAAGTGCCCTTCCCCAAAGGCAGCAATTGGCACTTTGGGCTGCACTGTGCAAAACCTGGCCAGCATCTGGAAGGAGCTGCCCCCTTCCCTTTGCTCAGCACTGGTGAGCCTATGTCTGCAGTGTTGTGCCCAGCTCAGGGCTCTGCAGAGCCAGAAAGATATGGACATACTGAGGAAAGCCCTCACTGCCCCTCTCTGCCACTGCCCAAGGTGTGGCCCTTGGGCTGCCAAGGGCCCTGCTGTGCTTAACTGGCACAGCCACGGCAACAGCTTCAATGCCTGCAGCAGCAGTGACATGGGTGCTCTTTTCAAGCACCACTGTGGACATTAGAAAGCCTTCAAAAGCGTCTAGTGGCCACCAGTGTCCCACGGGAAGACTCTCCTAGACTCATCAGGATGGGCCAGCTGAGCTGCTGCCTTGGCTCCAGGTGAGCTCCTGACCTGGCTCAGAGACATGCTGACACAGCTGGGTCCTGCAGCAGCCAAGCCTGTGCCTGGGCAGCATCCAGAGTCTGTCTTTGCAGCCCCTGAGCAGNGTAAGACTGCCAGGCCACAGCTGCCTTTCTTTCCAAGTCCTGGCCCTGCCAGCAGCACAGGAACACCCAAGGTGCAGCCCCAGGCCCCTGGTACCCTGCTCCCAGATGCACCCATGGACATGCCCATCACAGCTGGACCCCACAGTGGAGCAACCATGCTTGGCCACCCCCAGCTCACTCCCTGCCTCTCCTTTCTGCAGACATGACAGTGCTCCATGCCTCAAGCTCTGCCTGGCTCCAGGCCAGTTGCAGATGCTGACCAGTGAGGAGGGGGCAGCTGATGATGCCACCCAGAAGGAAGAGGACAGAGGCACCAACTCTCTTATCCTTGTCTGGCCCTCTGGCTCCTGCATCATCACCTTCTGGTGAGTCTGGGTACCACATCTAACTGGAGTGGTGGGCAGCATCTCTGTCCAGCCACACGACAGGGTGTAAGTGACTGGAAATTATTATAGATGTGGCTCAGCATTGTTGAGAGACTCAACTGAGACATGAGGAACCTGGCCTTAGCCCTCTGGGGCCAGTTGAGGGACTTTGGGACCCTGAAGACTCCCTAGCAAGAGTCAACAGAGAGACTTTGGGATCCTGGAGACTCCCTAGCAACAGGGTCAACCAAGAGACTTTTAAAACCCTGGAGACTCTGTAGCAACAACACCAGGAATGTATTCCAGTGCTGCATCAGGGCGAACAGCTATTTTTAGCAGCAGTGTGAAGCTATAAAAGATGTCACGGCATGGCAGAGAGAAGGAATCCACTAGGGAGGAAACAGTTGTTGAGAATCAGCTGCTAGAAGAACTGTGCTGGAGGCTGCTAGGATCTGCTGAACAGAGAGGCCTGTTAAGTGATCTGCTGGGCTGGGGCTGCTGCCACAGCTGCTAGAAGAACTCTGTCAAAGACTGATGAGCTGAGTTATTTTTAAAACTTGCCAGAACTGTGTCGGGCTGGAGCAGTCCGATCGGCTGCAGGACTTGGCCAAGGGCTCAGCTCTCAATGTCGCAGATTTGCTTTGGTGTTGTCTCTTGGACTTGGTCAGCATCAAATGGACTGGGGCTGGGCTGAGCTCAGACCAGCAGCTGTACCCCAGCACGGGGCAAGCTCTGCAGTCCTCTGGGTCGGTACGACAGACAGAAGGGGTCAGGTCCACCGTTTGTGCGGAAAAGGCAAGTTCCCTGCTATGTGATGCTGAGCAATGCCAACAGGTAGCAGGGAAAATAATAACCGTAGAAGCAGCACACAAAATGAATTGGTTTGAGGTTTTTAAGAGTTTTGACTGAGTGTTTTGACCAATAGCAACAGACAAAAAATATTCCTGGAACCAATCCCAACTCACCTCACCAAAAAAAGGGAGATGCACGAGCCCAGCACCGTGATCTTTGTCTGCTGGTAAACAAAGCAGGGTGCATGATGACTCCAAATATGGAGTTTCTATGGCAGACTGGAAGGCACCAAGGCTTTTGTCTGCTTTCCCACTTCTTCCACCCAGGAAGAAGGGGAGAAGGAAGGCGGTGGGGCAAGATGGGCATTCAGGTATAATTTAGGCCCTCCACCACACCAGCTTTAGGCAAAATATTACAAACAGTTGCTCCCACATATCTACTGTGTGTCATCAGTTCACTGATGTTAGTTTCTATAGCGCTTTCGATTGGCTCTGATTGGATGAAAATTGGATGAATTGGATCAAAACAATATTGAAAATCAGCTTCTGTACACCCAGAGATTTATTCTGAGAATGGATGACAGCTATGAAAACTTTGTGAGCCATGGATAGTTCTACTGTGTAATTGTTCTACTGTGTAATTGTTCAGGCATTGGAACAGGTTGGTCAGGAAACTGGTAGGGTCACCACCCCCCAAAGACATTCAAGAAATGTGTGGGCATGGCACATGGAGACATTCAGTATTTGGTCTCAATGATCTTAAATGTCTTTTCCAACAACAAAAAAAAATTGTCTGATTCTCTGATAAATTTTAATAGAAATAATTATGTGAAATACAAAGTTCTTGACACTTTATTTTTCGTTCCTTCCTTATTTCCATCACTGCAAAACAATAGATGTTGCAGTACTAAGTCACCTGCCTTAGTACTGGAACATCTATGTCTAGGGCAACAGCATCACGTTATATAGTGCACCACACCAAGTTGTTGTAAGCCTTATAAACATTATTACCATAGAATCATAGAATCATAGAATCATATAATGGTAAGGTTGGAAGGGACCTCAAGGATAATCTAGTTCCAACCCTCTGACATAGGCAGGAACACCTCCCACTAGTACAGCTCACTCAAGGCCTCATCCAATCTGGCCTTGAACACCTACAGAGAGGGAGCATCCACAACCTCCCTGGGCAACCTCTTCCAGTGCCTCACCACCCTCACTGGAAAGAACTTCCCTTCCCCCTAACATCTAGTCTAAATCTCCCCTCTGCCAGTTTAAACCCATTGCCCCTCATCCTGTCATTGCAGGACCTTGTAAATAATCCTTCCCCAGCCTTCCTGTAGGCCCCCTTCAGATACTGGAAGGCTACTATCACACTGCAGGCTCATGTTGAGCTTTTCATCAACCCAGACTCCAAGGTCCTTTTCCTCAGGGCTGCTCTCCAGCCATTCACCACCCAGCCTATATTTGTGCTTGGGATTGTGCCTACCCAGGTGCAGGACCTTACACTTG
>VWZE01021534.1:0-29009 GCA_013396675.1 Eubucco bourcierii
CTGACCTGAGTGGTCTGTTGGAAGGGTGCATGTACTACGAAAACTTTAAAGCAGCTTGCGTGTTGGACTGAAAATGAGCTGAATATTACCTTGAATATCATAGATGATTTATCTGCAGATGTATCAAGTGTAAATCATGCTGTGTTACAAAATAGAGCTGCCATAGATTTCCTCCTGCTAACTTAAGGCAGGGAGTTTCTGGTGATGCTGTTGGAGGACGATGACTGGCTTCGATCTGGTTTTGGAAATCTATCCCCTTGGTTATTTAGCCTCTTAAAACTTAAAATCCTAGACTTACTTTAATAATTCTGATTATTGCTCGCATAGCTTGTAGCTGCACCATGAGAGGGATAAATCAAGCTGCCCGTACCACTGCGCTGCTTGCCCAAAACAAAAACGGGGGAAATGTGGAGAGTTTGGTGCAGGCCTGGCTGACTGAGAAGGGTCACAGCCAGGTCAACCTGATAGAAATGAGCGGAGAAGTAGGATAGAGAATGGCCCAAGGATGGGATGTTTTTGAGATAAGGAAGTTCCAGTAAACAGGACGCAGGTGTCCGATAATCAGGATGCCAAAAGAAGATGTTCACATAACTGTCTAATCACATTGTTAACCACAGGCATGCAATACTAGGTGGAGTCGGCCTTCACAATGTAACCATTCATGAGCTCAGCTTTTGCAATATGTATAAGCTTATTATGGATTGTATTTAAACCCCAAAGCGGTGTTCAATAAACGAGTTCAGCTGATGATCAAAAGGATGTCAGCGTCTCCCTTTTCCGGCAGATACGTAACAGCATGATGTGGCTGCAATGGGCCAAAAATTTCCCTGATGAGACATGAACAGGAGTGAGGCTGAATTGAACTGCTCAGGTAAGGGAAGGTCAGGACTTGCACAAATTTTAAGTGCCTTACAAGCACTAAGACTGGAAAGGGAAAGTCCCCTGAAATAACCTGCAGAATGAGGCAGCCTCTGAGGCTGTTGACTGCAGCTTTGGGCTTCTGCAATCTGTGTCTTTACTTTACATGCCTACAATCTTTTGTATCTGACCATTATTCTCTAATTTCCTCCTGAGACAAATTCAGTCATATAATTAGTCTCCAGCCCAATCAGCCTTCTACTGAGGTGCCATTCAGAAACAAGCTACATGAAGAAGGCAACAGCAAAGACAGCTGCTTCTCCTGTCGCTTGATCAGAGCCATTAGTGTGTCACCATTTCCTGAACAGCAGCACTTTTAAAAGATTCACATGTAAACGCTGTCCTCACAAAACACAAATCAACATATCCAAGCAGTTCCTGAGAGATCTCATTGAACTTTACTTATCTGAGTTGTTCATGTTGGTCTATCAATGGATTGCATTTCTTCTCAGTCATAGCATAACTCATTCCCACAGGTACCATTGCTTCTGGGGCTAAGCTTTAATGCAGATCCCTCAGAAAGTAATCCTAGTTGTCTTGGAGGAAGAAATTTCTTGGCCAAGATTCCCCAAACATGTGCTTTCAGTAGTTTTGCAGAATTTCAAACAGAAATTTCATAATCTTATTTTCTTGGGGTAATTCCGTCAGTGACTTACATCATCATATGGCTGAATATCTGAGCAGAAAAAACAGATATGCCCTACATACCTGTGGAGAAAATTACAAAATTCTAAACTTCCCATCTTCGATGTAACCTAGGTAGACCTTTGGGGTTTTCTGAAATCCTCTGAGGGTCAGAGAGACCTTCAAAAAGCACAGTCTTATGTGTTAATATTCCCTTAACCTTTAACACTTTTCAGATCTCCATTTTTGCTAGTACAGAATATGATGCTGAGTTTTTTTGTAATGCTTCTCACACATATTCTGGCAAACAATTCCTTCCCTTCATTATACCTTATTAACCAAAGTTCTACATTAATGAATGTGTCTGTTTGTGTGGTTTGCATTTATACTGCATTTTGACCAATACATTATTTGAATATACAAGGTTGTCTGCTCTCGTGGATAAGCTTTGCCCAGTCTGCTTAGAAATGGAAAATACATCAATAAGGACTAGAATATATAAGCTGCTGCTTCTCCTTTTTAGAGCATTTTTAATAGATGAACATCTATCAAGAAGTACGGGAATTATTCTTATCAGGAAAGAAAGTATTCCAGAGATATATGCAAGAGATATTGGTAATTAAGAGTATATTGGGGTATATAAAGATGTAATTATTTAAAAAATAATAAAGGCATAAGAAGTTCTATGTAAAGATAAGGAAAATCTTATGACTTATCAGTGTGACAGAACACAGGGACAGGCTCCCCAGGGGTGTTGTGGCATCTCACTCTCAGAAGGTATTCAAGACCTGCCTGGGTGTGTTCCTATGTGATTTGGTATAGGTCATCCTGCTCTCACAGAGGGGTTGGACTAGTTGATCATTCGAGGTCTCTTCCAACCCCTAGCACACTGTGATTCTGTGAAATAAAATTACATGAACGTGCACTGTCTGCTTAAGCAATAGATATGTTTCAGTTACACCAAGTCAAAATTTAATGGCAGAATATGTGCCCTGCAAGTCACCAGAAAGCAATCAAAAGATCCTGATGGACTTCTTGTCATTGCCTTGAGAAAAAGAGGGACATAATTACATGAAACTTTGCACACATTGTTTATCAATTCAAGTAATTGTTTCATTGCTTTAGGTGCAATTTTAATCTGCATCATTCTTTCTCGTCAAATGTTAAAAAAATGAATAAAAGCTCACTGCAAATATGAAAAATGTGGGAATCTATTCAGCAGTAGAGGGTGCTGAAGGACTGTGGAAATGTGTGCTGCTGTGGAAGGCCACCTGCAGACCATACACAGCTGCCATTGTGCCATGCTTTGGTTTAAATCTCTGTTTTAATCAAATTTACATAATTCCAATGTTAAAATAGGTTAAAAATTAACCATATTTCAATCATGTTATTTTGCTTCTGCAGAATATTTGCTTCCTTTAGAAGACCATCTCAAAACGTGTATGGAAATACTTCTCCCATCTGTGCTTTTTTGAAGTGTGATTGTGTTTGCAGAGGCAGTTAGATAAATGCTGGGGTGCATGCGGCAGACCAAACCATTAAACTATAAAGGCTCATCATCAGTAATCAGAATAGTGTGGGTTACTTTTGCTCTATTCCTTGTTCTTGATGCCTGAGTTTCCACTAGTTTTAATTTTGTCCCTTATAACAGAAAGATTTGAAAACTGAAATGAAGGGGAGAAAAAAAAAATTCATTGTCCAAATACTAGAGAGATACAATTTTAAAAGGAAGAGTAATTTAATAGTCTTTAGGTGTTTTCATTTTCCTCAGGAAGAAGCATTAGCCATGACATTCCTCACTGAATATTTGAGGTACGACAGAGGTTTTTTTGACATCTAGTACCTAGATCTCACTTGCATGGATGCCTGTCAGTTTCCACAGGAGTCTTAGTGCGTTCATTGTAATTTTTCAGAACTGTTTTAAGGAACAGTAGCAACTAGAAGTGAAAATAACAGAAATCATCAGGAAGCAGAAAAATTCAGCCCACCACAGATATAACAAAAATTTCAGATGTTTTCAGGGCATATGCAGGGAGTTTTACCTGTTGGTAAAACTGGAGTTCAGCACAAAGAGGTTATTATCCACTGGAATTCCACGCAAATTCACCTACAAGCATTCCTCCTCTGGCTTGCCTGTAAGGTTGATCAAAAGCAAAACTAGAAAGCAAAGATTTAAGGATTTTTTCATTGCAGTTCTTTACTGGAACCTGAGAAATTAATTCAGAGCTTGAGAAGAAATGAAACCATTACTCTCAACATTCTTGAAAAGGAAAGAAGAGGAGAAGGGCATGTACAAGAATTCTGCATATTGGTGGGCATAGAACCAGTACATGAAGCAAGATCGTGCTTTCAGCTCCTACTTTACGGAATACCAAGTGAAAAATGTTTAAGGACTTTCTGGATTTACACCATGTTCCACACTTACAGGCATGCCCTGGGGAAAAGTAAATGAGACAGGACTGGGTGACAAGCTGGCCAGAGTGATGGCTGCAGAGGGAGAAGGAAGTCTTTGGTACTCAATAACTTCATTTATTTACTTTTCTTCTTTCCTCCTGAGAATTGCAGCAGCTTTCCTCTGTGTTGCTTTGCAATTGAATGGTTTTCCTTCATCCCCATTTTCATCCTGCTGTTTTCTCTTTGTTTGAGTTTCTTCTCAGTGAACACATCATATTCATTGCTGTTTCCTCCTCGACTTTTTCCTGTATATGAATAAAAGATTATAGAACCATTGAGGCTGGTAAAGATATTTAAGATCATCAAGTCCAACTATAAGCCTAACACTACCAAGTCTACCACTAAACAATGTCCCTAAGCATCACATCTACACATCTTTTAAGTACCTTCAAGGATGATGACTCAATCATTTCTCTGGGCAACCTGTTCCAATGCTTGATAACCCTGTAAGAAGGAAGAGTATTTCATACCAAGGTACTCTTTCAACTTCCATTTCTTAATCCCACACTTCAGTGTGATCTGGTGGGAGCAAACTAGGAGTTCCCAGGACAAGGCTGTAGATGAGATGAATCCTCTTCCCCTTGGAGCTATTGTTAAAGAGCTTCCCTCTGATGTCTGAATAAACCTAGACATGTCTATGTGTTTTCTGCGTGTTCCCCAGTCCTCCCACACTCTAGCTCCTAGTGTCCTTCTGCATTCCTTAGCTGCTCTCATGCTTCCTGCATCTCTAGGGAGCTGGTGGTAGGGCCAGTGGATGTCCACCTGGCTTTAATCTGTTGATAGTCTGCTGGCATTCACCTGCAAAATCACTTGGGGATATGTTTTTATTAGTAGAGGAACCGTGGGGAAGACTACCAGTCAGATCTCATGGTGAACTCCTAGCAGGGCTGAATATGCGTTCATGGTATCTAAGAAGCATTTGCGGGTATTATAGAATATATGTTTCTCTCAGGTTTCACACCCGCTGCCTCAGATCTGCTATAAGGAGTAGGAGACTACTTTCTGTAGAACTGGAAATAGAAGAAATGAAGGTCACAGATACACATTTCCATTTTGATTCCTTTTTTCTGGCTGCTGGGTAAGAACAGAGGTAGAAGTCTAGCTCTAACATAACAGCCCTCTCCTTCTGCTCTTTGAATGCCTCCAGTAGAGTGAATTTGTCTGTCAGCCCAAAGGGGATTAGCTATTCCTTCAACTCCTTATAGCTCCCACACACTTTTACTTACTCCATGCAAAAAAAAAGATACCAAAGTGTTCCTTTTCTTTTCTTCAGTGTCAACAATCTGAAAGGACATTCTCTGAGAGACTGGAAATTTGTTTTTCAAATCCTCATACTAAGGATGAAATGCTCTCTATGTCAGACAAAGGGAAAGTTAAGGAAACTCTGCTGGCTTGAGGCTAATTGGAATATTTTAATGAGAGAAATTAAATCATTGGCTGTAAACGAAAGTAACAGTATTGCCTATATCATTCATTTGTTCTACTGAAAGAGAGAAAAACAAGAAACATGAAAGTCACCTGGTCTCTGTCTGGCTGCTGTCTGCTTCACTAATTCTGCCTGGACCTGCGCAACCCCAGATAATCACTCTGCTTCTGCCTTATTTGGCTTCCCATGTCTCAGCCCTTGCACATAAGAGATTCTGGGATAAGGGAGGAGGGGTAGAAAGAAGGAAGGGAATTGGTTTGAAAGCCCTCCTGGGCAGTTTTACTGTTCAGGAGGGGTTTTGTAGTTCTGTATTACTTTTAACAACTATATAATTGTATGTAGTTGTAAATACCTGTATATATTGTGTATATGTGCTTGTAAATTGTGCCATGCTGTAAATACAGCATCATTCCCTAACTTCCAGCCAGCTGAGTTAGTCTGGTGAATTCGTGGTGGGGCGGAAAACTCCCAAACTACCACAGAAACCTTTCTGGATTCAGTCAGTGAATCTTGGGTAGCTGAGCCCTTGATGAGGGTAATTTTTTTAGAAATCATACTGTTCACAGTTCTTTTTGATTACCTATCTTGGGTAGAAAGCACATTTCCACCATCTGAGATACCTCTTAAACTAGTGCTTAATGTAGGCCTCCTCCTTTTATACAATCATTGCTGCAGCAATGGACATGTCTATAGAAATGATCATCTCTACATTTAGCTTAACAACTCTGTAGAAGCATCTAGAGGCCTAGATTTTGTCTAAATTTCGTCTGATATGATTTAGTCCTTTGGTTGGTTGGTTTGGTTTCATTTTAACAGAACCTTTGTCCTCTTTAACTGTAGCTTCGTAAAGTAAATTCTCAAGGAATGGATGAGAGAAAGAATTTTGATGGGAATTACCCATATCTGTCTGTGTAAACTTTGTCAGTGAACAATACCAACATCTCTGCTTCTGTATCTCCTTCAGGAATCTGGCTTTCAAGATATGAATGTCAGGCTCTTAGGGAGCCAAACTCTTATATATCTCTGGACGTTCTGATCAGCAAAGCACTTAAGCACTTACATTTAATCATGCCACTTTTACAGACTTACCATTTGTTGTCTTGTGAGGCACAGTACTCAGCATCTTGAAGAACTGTTCTTTAAGAGCATCAAGTGCATTTGGACTTGCTCAATGAGTTATCGGATATATGGTCCTGTCAAAACACAAAAGGAAGGTCATTAAATCGATGTGCCGCACATCCTAAGTAGTACGTTAACTTCAGTGGTCTCTGCATTTCCATTTGAAGTGTTATTGTCTGCCTGCCCAGACTCTTCCTGCTTTATAGTAGTATTATCTTGTCCTAAAGTGAACTCTTTACTGTGTATTGTTAAAAAACATTCAGGACAGAAGCTGCTGAAATTCAGTGATGAGTGACAAGATTCCTGTATGCAATTTGTCAAGTTTTTGCAATACCGAGGGGGTGCTTTGGCATAAAAAAACACTCTACAAATGTAAGATCATTATGATTGTAGCTTGCCTTCTTGGAGAGAGAAAATGTGACTGCTCTAACAAATTTTAACAACATCCTCATCAACATGGAAATAATAGGATACTGATTGTAATTTTTTTTCCCATATAATGACTATAAATAAGTTACCTAAGCCAACTTTTCTAACTCAATTTCAGTGTAAAAGTTTGTACTTAAGTCTGATGAAAGGAAAGGTACAGACATCATACAAATTAAGAATGACTATGGTTCCTTAATATTGTTCTTTGATTAATACTTAACTACCATACCTTAAAATAAGAAATATTCAAAGCTAAAAAGAAGGCAGGTTGATACACTTTCTATTGTAAATTCTACATCAAAGGAGGGAAAAAAGCACAAGTAGGACAAGAACCATTCTAATAGTAAGGCAATGTATTTGTAGATACTCTTCTAAACAAGTTTTTACTTTCAGTATATTCATACCTCTACCTATAGTCTCCTTTCTTTTTTTTCTTTTTTTTTTTTTCCCATTACATTAATATTTGCAATGTTGTATTTGTGAAGATGTGATTTAATGAAGCAAGAGATATTTTAGGGAAAGTGGTTGTGGAAGCTGCTTTAAGAACTGAAACAATGGAATGTGCTTCAGGTGACTGTTCACATACATTCAGGCACTGCAACATGCACATGAAACACATGGAGAAAATGTTGATGAACATCCCAGAAGCCGAATTTTGCTTGCACAAAGCATTTCCTGAAGAACCTCAAACAGAAATACTTCGAAACTACTGACTGTTTGCCAAAGTACATCTTTTCTCATTTGTGAATGTGGAATACTTTTTACTTACACGCAAGTACTGATGGGGTGCTGTAACCCCTGTTCTTGCAATGAAATGCTCACAGAAAAACCCTACTTGTTGCCATGGTTCAAGTGTATGCTGGAAAATCAGGACCTACTTACCGCCTTTGCTGTCAGTCTTGTCCTCTCCCTGTTGTTTCACACTCCTTCCACAAAGGGAAGAAGAGATGACAGAGATTTGACTCTTCACCTGAATATTTTCCTATTTGTAGCTGTTATTTGAGATTGAGCTAAACAGATTATCCTAACAGATTTCACCTAAAAAATTATATACTGTGTAACTACTGCCAGAGAATTCCTTTTGTAAAATATATTGCGTGTTTGTTGTTATGTAATCGACTTTGTCACACAGATGAGCTCTAATGGGAAATTTAGATTCCTTCTCTCTATCATTTTTTATTTTTGTTTATTAATCCTGTTGCTGAATAGCTAAATTTCTCTTTAACTCCTCCACGTTGCTAAGGTCAAAACATTTAGCATGATGAAACCCAAACTGAAAGCACAAGAACTTCATGTACTAATGAAAAATACAGCTTATGTCTATATATTTTCTAAAAAGAAAATTACACAGTAGTGATGTATCTAATTGAATGTTACAATATCAGTAATTGTGCAGCCTATGAAAGAAATTTCTTCCAAAGTCAGTGTCACCTTGCTGTCAAATAATCCAATAGATTACCATAAACAGAGCTAACAAAATTGTACTGTGACTGAAAAGATATGTGATGTGAATACTAGTCATTACCAAAGACATGACTTCCATTGTAATTATCTGCCTATCACAATAGCTTCCTTCTGCCAGCTCTTGCTTACCTGCTGCCACAAATATTCATTATTTGTTGATGCAGTACCATTTGTACAGTTAACCTTTGTGCAAAGTGAGGTAATTTCTTCATTATGACGGATTCTGTAGTACTGCACCAACTTGCATTGAGGATTACTATTTCTCTTTTCTTCATTTATGGCTAAATTAGAAATTAGTCTAACACCTGGCTCCCATTATTCTGAGTTGCCTTGTTATGTGTGGAAATATAGTTTGGTTCACAGGTAGCTTCAGTGTTCATCTAAGGAGGGATTACTGCTGTTGCTCAAAGCTATCTTTAAAGACAGACAAATCCTTACAAATTTCATCTGATCAAAACCAGAAATGTTTTTCAAAGTAAATTAAAGAATTATGGTTCTAACTTTTAGATATCAAACTGCAAAAACCTTTGCTATATCTGGACACTATAATAAAAATGTTACAATTGCTTTCCTAGATGGACAAAGATTGATTTGGTATCAGTAGTCTGAATTCATAGTAAAAATCCTAAATTTTTACTTCATGTTTATTATCTGCAGCCTTAGCATCTTTTTGCATTTGTTGAACCACTGTAAACTATGAATGGTTTCCGCAGGGCCCACAGATAGGTATTGCAGAACAGACTCCATAAACAGTCACTTGATCTTTGTAAGTTTAAATTTGAATTATTGCTGCCTGACAGTTTTAAGGTTGAAAGTAATCGGATTCTATTCTAACCTATTCTGAGATAAAGAGAGGTTTAGTTCTAGCCAGAGGAAATCTCTTTTATTTCAGGTCTTTGGTGGATCTGTAGAGCTTGTTGCAGTTTAGACAATAAATCTGACATTTCACCTAGCAATTTTATCGATTATTAAGCACCAGGCATTTACATTAACTCTATATTTCTCACAGTGATATGATTTGTAAAGCTGAAGGTGAACATATTGCTACTTCTATGAGTTCTCGTCCTTATAACAAACACTGAGTTGTTTTCTTGGTGATCCTGTCTATTCCACTCCTGCAAGTTTAGACTCTTTGTCATCTCCTGTTCATCTGTCTATGCTGTTTCTAAAACCTGTTTAGTCCCTTTTTCTGTTCTGTTTCTGCCCCACATCAGTTCCTTTCTAATTGTTTCCTAAGGTTGCCCAGAATATCTTTCTTCACTGTACTGTGTAAATTTCCATTCACAATTGATGCAGCAATGGAGAGGCAGCTGTCTTACAGATTGCATATTAGAGACATAAGAGAACCCTAGGTAGAGGCAGGATATGTTAGGTCAGGATTCATTCTGGATACTTATCAGAACAGCTCTCTTAAAGTCCAAACTGGACTGTAATTTGGCAGGAGAATTAGATACAGGACTGAGTGATCTAATTGCCATAACACAAAGTGTAAGTAAGATCTGGCATTTTCTCATGATATGTGGTTACAACTGCAAAACATGTACTTGAATTTGTGAGGTTGTAGACCTGAAGTACAGTATCAACATTACTGGGCAAAGGCTTTGAACTGAGTTTTCAAGATATAGGACAGAGTTGTGTCGAGCTTGCCTTGTCTGAACCATTTTTATTTTACTTGGGTTGACTTAAAAATCAATTTTTATAATGCCCAGGTAGTTGTTGCTAATTTGTCCTACTTTGCTTTATCTTTGTAGAGTGTGGTAAGTTAGGAACTTCGCCCTCACTGGTTGAATTTAGTCAGACCAGCTCAGACAGATGGGAAGTAACATAAAGCTACATTTACAGCAAAACTAAATTTACAAACATATATACAGAATATATTTACAAGTATTTACAATTATATACAATTAAGAAATAATACAGAAATCCAAATTCCCTCCTAGACAAGCTGCCCAGAATGAACTCAAAGCCACCCTCTCTCTCCAAGACAATTAGCAAATCTTACTTGTTATCTGTTAGTGGAAGATATTAGAGCAGAGTAAAAGAGAACCATTGGATCCTAAGATCTAATCCTTAGGAGCAAAGAAGGCAAGAGAGACAAACTGTTTACATTTTCACTTTTTATGCCTTTTAGAAAACCAATGAACAATATATAGAGTTTATCATTATTATTCTTTTATAACCAATGAACAAATTTAGCTCATTAAAGTATTCCAATTAGCCTCAAACCAGCACAGTAGACTGTTATCATAGTTTTCTTGAGATAAAAATAATAACAACCAGTTGTTTTGTGTAGAATGAGATGTTTGTGACTGCCATAAAAGCACAGTATACAGAAATACCAATCTGGTACAATAGCATTGACATCAAGAAGTGGAAACTTGTTGCCCAGGCCAATCTCATGAAATTCAACAAGGCCAGATGTAAGGTCCTGCACCTGGGTAGGCACAATCCCAAGCACAAATACAGGCTGGGTGGTGAATGGCTGAGAGCAGCCCTGAAGGAAAGAACCTGGGGGTCTGGGTTGATGAAAAGCTCAACATGAGCCTGCAGTGTGTGTGCAACCCAGACAGCAACTGAGTCCTGGGCTGCATCAAGAGCAGTGTGGCCAGCAGGGCAAGGCAGGGGATTCTCTCCCTTTACTCTGCTCTTGTCGGACCCCATCTGGAGTACTNTAAGAGGGGAGGATTTAAATTGGATGTTAGGAGGAAGTTCTTTCCAATGAGGGTGGTGAGACACTGGAACAGGTTGCCCAGGGAGGTTGCTCCCTGGAGGTGTTCAAGACCAGGTTGGACGAGGCGTTGAGTGAGCTGTACTAGTGGGAGGTGTCCCTGCCTATGGCAGGGGATTGGAACTAGATGATCCTTGAGGTCCCTTCCAACCTTACCATTCTACGATTCTATGAAACAGAGGATGAAATACGGAGCAGAGGTAAGAGATGGGCACAGGCTGACACTGGACACCCCACACTTGTTAACAGCTAACTCATCAATGGTCAACTAGAGAAAGGAAGGCCTGGATCTGGACCAAACTGCTTTTGGGGATAACAGAGAGAACGAATAAATAGCATCTGTCATTGTTAAATGCAGCATATACAGTAAATTTGGCTGTAATATGGAGATTCAGATCAGTGGAGAAAGAACAAAACAGTCCCAAGTAAACTATAGAGTGAAGAAGATACTACCAACATGAATGTCATCATAGAATCATAGAATCACCCAGGTTGGAGGAGACCTCCAAGATCACCCAGTCCAACCTATCACCCAGCCCTATCCAATCAACTAGACCGTGGCACTAAGTGCCCCATCCAGTCCAGCCCCATCCCCTGAACTCCTCCAGGGACAACGACTCCCACCACCTTTCTGGGCAGCCCATTCCAATGCCAATCGCTCTCTCTGTGAAGAATTTCCTTCTAACATCCAAGCCTATACCTCCCCTGACAGGACTTGAGACTGTCCCCCCTCGTTCTGTTGCTGGTTGCCTGGGAGAAGAGACCAACTCCCACCTGCTACAACCTTATTTCAGGTAGTTGTAGACAGCAATGAGGCCACCCCTGAACCTCTTCTTCTCCAGGCTAAACACCCCCAGCTCCCTCAGCCTCTCCTTACAGGGCTGCGCTCCAGGCCCCTCACCAAATTCATTGCCCTTCTCTGGACACCTTCCAGTACCTCAACATCTCTCTTGAAATGAGGAGCCCAGAACTGGACACAGTACTCAAGGTGTGGCCTGACCAGTGCTGAGTACAGGAGAAGAATAACCTCCCTTGTCCTGCTGGCCACACTCTTCCTGATACAGGGCAGGATGCTACTGGCTCTTCTGGCCACCTGGGCACACTACTGACTGTGAAGGTTTAGGAGTCCCCCGCCCCCCCACACTTTGTAAAATGACCCAGACTAGCACTCAGTCGGCTGGAAGTTAAGTGATGAAGCTATATTTACAGTTTTGCACAATGTACAGCAGATATTTACANGGTTAGTGAGGATTAATCAGCAGAGGAGTCAGAGCCCAGAAGCTGCTAGATCCCACCAGCAGCTCCTGTTCCAGCAAGCGACAGAGAGAGACTGACTTATCTATTGTTTTGGTTAGTGTTCCCAAACAATTCTCCAGCAAGCGTATGAGTGAAGTAGACATCATGATGTTTTCCTTTCACAGCCTGTGGTGTAATTTTGTCTATTAAAATATTCTAATTAGCCTCAAACCATCACACTGACTCATGTTCAGCTACTGTCTACCAGTGCCCCCAGGTCCCTTTCTGCCTGGTTGCTCTCCAGCCACTCTGTCCCCAGCCTGTAGCACTGCTTGGGGTTGTTGCAACCAAAGTGTAGAACCCTGCACTTAACCTTGTTAAATCTCATCCTATTGACCTCTGCCCACCCATCCAGCCTGTCCAGGTCCCTCTGCAGAGCCCTCCTATGTTCTGACAGATCAACACCTTCCCCTAACTTGGTGTCATCTGCAAACTTCCTGATGATGGACTCAATCCCCTGGTCCAGATCATCAGTAAAGCTATTGAACAGGACCGGGCCCAGCACTGTTCCCTGGGGGACACCACTAGTGACAGCTGCCAACTGGATGTGGTACCATTCATCACCACTCTCTGGGCCTGGCCCTCCAGCCAATTCTTGACCCATATCAGAGGGAATCTGTCCAAGCCACGAGCTGCCAGCTTTGCCAGGAGCTGGTTGTGGCAGACTGTGCCAAAGGCTTTGCTGAAGTCCAGGTAGACTACATCCACAGCCTTCCCTGCATTCACCAGGAGGATAACCTGATCATAAAAGGAAATCAGGTTGGTCTGGCAGGACCTGCCTTTCCTAAACCCGTGCTGTCTGGGTCTGATCCTTTGGTCATCCTGTAGGTGCTTTGTGATGGCACTCAAGATGATTTCTTCCATAACCTTGCCTGGCACTGAGGTCAGGCTGACAGGTCTGTAATTTCCTGATTCCTCCTTCTGGCCCTTCTTGTGGATAGGTATCACGTTGGTCAGCTTCCAGTCTTTGGGGACCTCTCCAGTGAGCCAGGACTGTTGATAAATGATGCAGAGCAGCTTGGCCAGCTCATCTGCCAGCTCTCTCAGCACACTAGGATCGATCCCATCTGGTCCCACGAACTTGTGAGGATCCAAGTGGCTCAGCAGGTACCTTACTGCTTCCTCCTGGATTTCAGGGGGACTATACTGCTCCCTGGCTCCATCTGCCAGTTCAGGAGACCAGCTGTCCTGGAGACAACCTGTCCTGCTATTGAAGATTGAGGCAAAGAAGGTGTTAAGTACCTCTCCCTTTTCCTCATCTTTTGTTACTATATTCCCCACTGCATCTAACAAGGAGTGAAGGTTGTCCTTGCCCGTTCTGTAGCCATTAATGTATTTATAGAGGGATTTTTTATTCTCCTTAACAGCAGTGGCCAGTCTAAGTTCTAAATGAGCTTTTGCCTCTCTAATTTTTTTCCCTATAAGACCTAGGTCTTAAACTCTTTCTGGGATAACTCCCCTTTTTTCCAAAGGTGATACACCCTCTTTTTTCCCCTTAATTCATTTAGAAGTTTCTTGCCCATCCAATCTGGCTGTCTCCCTCGTTGGCACATTGGCAGAGCCTGTTCCTGTGCCTTCAAGAGTTCTTTCTTGAAGCAGGTCCAGCCTTCCTGGACCCCTTTGTTTTTAAGGACTGTTTCCCAAGGAACTTTCTGAGTTAGTTCCTTAAATAAGCTGAAGTCTGCCCTTTGGAAGTNCTATAAGACCTAGGTCTTAAACTCTTTCTGGGATAACTCCCCTTTTTTCCAAAGGTGATACACCCTCTTTTTTCCCCTTAATTCATTTAGAAGTTTCTTGCC
Organism: Eubucco bourcierii; assembly: GCA_013396675.1. NCBI lineage: Eukaryota > Metazoa > Chordata > Aves > Piciformes > Ramphastidae > Eubucco > Eubucco bourcierii. Next base: position 14,258 of record VWZE01021534.1, read on the forward strand.
CATCCAATCTGGCTGTCTCCCTCGTTGGCACATTGGCAGAGCCTGTTCCTGTGCCTTCAAGAGTTCTTTCTTGAAGCAGGTCCAGCCTTCCTGGACCCCTTTGTTTTTAAGGACTGTTTCCCAAGGAACTTTCTGAGTTAGTTCCTTAAATAAGCTGAAGTCTGCCCTTTGGAAGTCCAGTGTGGAGGTTTTGTTGATGGCCCTTGTGGTTTCACTGTATATTGAAAACTATAATTTCGTGATCACTGGACCCCAGGCAGCCTCCAACTACCATATCTCCCACAAGTGCTTCTCTATTTGAGCAGGTCAAGCAGGGCTGCAACCCTAGTAGGCTCATGTAACAGCTGAGATAAGAAATTGTCCTCCATACACTCTAGGAACCTTCTAGACTGCCTCTTCTCTGCAGTGTTAAAGTCCCAGCAGATGTCTGGCAGGTTAAAGTCTCCCACAAGAACGAGGGCAAGTGACCTTGAGGCAGCCTCCAGCTGCTTAAAGAGTAATAAATCAACCTCTTCTTCCTGGTCGGGTGGTCTATAAAAGACTCCAAACAGGATGTCTTCCTGATTCCTCCTGGTGAAGGACTCCTTTCTTCTTTCTTCTTTCTTCTTTCTTCTTTCTTCTTTCTTCTTTCTTCTTTCTTCTTTCTTCTTTCTTCTTTCTTCTTTCTTCTTCCTTCTTTCTTCTTCCTTTTTCCTTCTTTCTTCTTTCTCCTCTCTTCTCTCTTCTCTCTTTTCTCTTCTCTCTTCTTCATTATTCCGTCTTTCTTCTTCCTTCTCCTTCCTGAGACTTTTCTCAATAGAAAGGTGGTTTTTCTGTTTCTGCGATAAATAGGTCAAAATCCAAGAGTTCCTTGGATTAGGGTTGGATTACGCTCTTGATTTTTGAGCAAATTATTTGCTTTATAAGATGTGTTTTCACTTTGCTTTTAAAAACATACTTGCACATAGGATCGCTGATTGTTAAAAATGTAAAAATATTATAGGCAGAATTCAAGGAACTAAAAAAGTTTCATCCCCTTATTCATGTAGCTTGCTTAACTGTCAGAAGTCCTTCCAGAGACCAGCTTCAAGTGGAGGGGCAGAGCCTTTTTCCATGGGCTATAGCCTTTACTGGTATACACTACTTTTTCATTAACCTTCATTATACTGATCAACCATAATCTTTCTGGGAGCATAAGTCCTCATTCCAAACCATACTTACATGAGCACCAGAAACCCAAGGAAATAACCTAGATTTAGGTACATGTTTTCTTAAAAATCAGGCCTGTTGTCTTATACAGGTTATTCATACTGCTAGGAAACAAATATTTGGTTGTTTGTTTGTTTGTTTTTTTTTGTAATAGAATCTTAAGCATGTGGTCTCTCTCAGATAGAAAATTAATGTAACCCAACGTAGCTACTGGCCATTTTTCAATATGGGCCTTAGTGTATCTTCAAAGTGCTATATAATGGAAGTGTTCACTTTGGTAGTTTGAAATAAATGAGACAGGAACAGAAGCAGAAGTATTTTATGTGCTGTTTATGTGAAAACAGTGAAACAATGTATGCTATTTCTCATATAGTAAAGTTCTTAATATAGAAGGCTTTTAAGATCTTTCTGAGTGTTTGCACCTGTGCTGGGTAATAGACATTCAATGCCTGAAAAGTTCATCCTTAGGACTAGAGTAGTACTTTTTCACAATGAAATTAAACAAAAGGGGCTCATAATTGCAGGTAAAAAGAAGTATTAATCATTTCTGATTAGGAAACAATAATTAAAGTAGATCAACTAAGAGAAAGGCATAAAAGCATTTTATTGCACAGACAGTTTGATGCACTTTATGAGCACAAAGGTTAAAACAGATAGCATATATATTAAATAGACAGTGCAGCAACATGTCAAATATGTCCAAATTTGCATATACTTTATTTTAAAAGCATGCTAGCACTGCCTCATATATTCAGAGCCTGGCAAGTGGATGTCAAAGACATCACCCGTACAGCTGGTGCAGGTAGTGGAATTCCCATTAGATCGATTTAGAAACTCTGAAGAAATGTGCTGAACACAATGCTCCATCTGTTTGTAACCTATTGAGGCAAACATGCAACTCATATGTTTGAAAAAATAGATACTGTGTCTTCTAGTATGTTAATTAGTTGTAGCAATTAAGGAGGGAGGAATTATAAAACATGAAGTTATTTTATTTCCAAAAAGGCCCACCCACAAACTATATACAAACTAGTTAAACTTGGCTTCTAATTTGTTCAGGAAAATCTTCACAAGGGTGCTTATGGGCAATTCATTAATTTAGGAGAATCAGAAAATTGCAACCACCCTTCCACCTTCTCCCCACCCCTGTACCTTACCCCAAGGTTTGCCTTACATACAAGGTAAATTAGGAGGATCGGCCAGGTGGGTTAGAAGAAAAAGCGGTTAGTGAAAATTAATCGGCAGAGGAGTCAGAGCCAGAAGCTGCTAGACTGCCCAAGCTGCTGTTCTCCCAGCAAGAGACAGAGACTGACTTATCTATGTTTATATTCTTTTCCCTAAACAATTTTCAGCAAGCCTATGAGTGAACTAGACATCACCATGTTTTCCTTTCACAGCCTATAGTGCAATTTTCTCTATTTAAATATTCTAATTAGCCTCAAACCAGCATGAGTCCTTACCAGTAGTATTTTCTGGTCATGCTTTGTTCATTGAATAACTGGATGAGTAAATTTGTCACCAATAAGTTCAATACTCCCACCAGTTTCTGTTTGGCTTTTTTTTTTTTTTTTTTTTTGGTGACATCAAGGAAGTTGTAAATAGAAGGAATTCTCTCAAGGCACATGCTTGCAATTTGTATTTGTTCATTCATACTAATTCTCTTCTTTTAAGAATATCTTTTAAAGATTATCTGAAAAATTTACCAGTGATTTATTATTGAGATAGAAAGCATAAATGAAGAGGATTGTTAATAATTATTACCTGCCATCTACAAAGGGTTAAGACACATTAAGGTGGAATATTAACAATGTAGTTATGAATCACTTTATTTGATCCCAAAACTCTTAGCTCAACACACATATATGCATTTCACTCTCCCAGAGCTGATTATTAGGAGGTAGAATGCTTTGGAAAACAGTTGAGGATGTGGCTCCAGCTTCACTGCTACTGTGGCCCTGCTCTGTGGGTGAGGGAAAGTGATGACATCTTCTCTGTGCTTCTATCTCCTCAGCAAAGGAAGAGCATAATGGTGCTTACCTACCTTTCACAATGTAGGTGAAATGTGCTGTGAAAGTGTTTATTATTAGGATACAGAAAGTTAAAATTTTAAAGGTGAGTCTTCTTTCCTGAACCTGAAGTCAGTTAGTGAAAGAAATAAATATGATTTTTACCTTTGTCAATGATTTCTTGCACACTGGCTACAGAACCAATTACTTTATTTGTATATATATGTATATGAAATAAGACATTCTATATAATTGATATAATATGGCAAAATTTACCTTACCTTCAATTAAAGGGCCTGTAAATTCCAGTTTATAAAAACTGGTTATGAAGAAAATACATTACAAAATATCTTAAACCCACTCTTGGCATGAAAAATTCATTTAACTGCACTTCACAGTTATTTTGTGATAACATTTCTATTTGTGTTATAAGAGGAATGTGTTTATAGAAAAACATACACGTACATGTGTGTCTATAAATACATTTCTGTATGTATGTTGCAATTTGTACCAACCAGAGAGCATGCTGGCTCATTTCTGCCCCAGGGTAAACATTTCAGGGCTCTTATGCTCAGTCATTCATATGAGATGTGGAACCTTTATAAAGCAGCTTCACAAAGTATGAGATTTGGATGATGGCAAAATACTACAAAATGCTTCTAGTTGAGGTGTCTTTAGAAAAAAAAATTTTAAGTGATAAGCCCATAGTATTTTGAGAAATTTTACTATTTATATTAGGAACATGGTAGTACTTCTAGTAAACATCAGATAATTAGTGAATTTCAGCTCTACATTCATTATTGTGGTGGTATGTCAAGTTTATTCTCTTCTTATCACTTCTTAGGTGCAAGAAATACTGAACAAAACTCTGGGATGGCAGTAGGATATAATAACACAGATGAAAGTTCCTCATATGGTTCGTTAAGTGTAGATTGATGAATTAGCATTTTTAGAATACCATAGAGAATATGAAGGAAAGACAAGACTATTCTTCGATTCACTTCATTACTGATGTATTAGTATATACGTTAATTAGAATGGTACTACTTTTAAGAACTCTAGGTGAGATGTGTTTTAGAAAAATTGAAGGTGAAGATATGGCCTTATTGAAGTTAGAAATAAAAATTCTCAAAGAGCTTAGTGAAGCCAAATAATTCAATTTAAATAGGAGTAACAATTTCTCTATTACATATTAGACATAATCACAGTTCTCATATGCTAGATTAATATATGATAACTAGAAAAAGCAATTTAATATCCAACAATTATACTTACTTCACATTTTCTATAATTTTTAATAGCCTCTATAAATTCATGTCTTAATTGAGAATAATTAATGTATTTAATATCTCTCACTGTGAAAAACTCTTCTAAAATAACATTGGCAAACTGCATTCCTACTGCTACCCTCAAATATTTTCTGTATATAAAAAAACAAAGAAAACATTTTACAATTTTATTGGAGAACAGAGGGAATATAATTGATATTTAAGTGAAATGTCTAGTTACTTGCACTGCTTTTCATGTGGTTTTGGTCCAGAATAAACTATTTGCACTCCTCTGAAATCAAAGAGATATTTAGATGAAAGATTTTATCTTAGAGTTCCAAATCAGTAGCAGAATGTGACAATTCTTTCAGCTATCCATTACCATATTGTAAGTACTTTTTATTTTGCATGTAGGCATGTGCACATGTGCACATGCACTCTCTCTCCCTCTCATGCCCAGATACATAAATCCACACAGCCACATGACTGTAATATTGAGTTGGAAGCTGGACTGAAACTGTAATACAAATGCTGCAATATTTCAAGCAAGTGCTCTTGAAGTTTGTAATTTTTATTTGAAACAGAAATATTTATTTATACTTTTAATAGCAAACCCCATGGATATTATTTGTATGCCTGGTACATAAAGACTACTCCGAGTGAATTGTTAACATATTATAAGCATCTGACTAGATACTCAGTGAAGTTGACACCACCTCCTCAAAATCTGAATATATCTAGGCAATATGCCTAGAACATTAGCCTTGGCTTCATCCCAGTTGTAGTCATACACTATATCTAACTTAATGATGTTAATTTTGCCTTTGGAGAGGAGTGATATGGGAAAATCAGCCAAATGCTTCTTAAGACTCTACTGCTTCTCTTGGGTGTGTGTGACTTCCTACTGTGTGGAGAGAAAACAAAGAAAAGAAACTGTCAGCCACCAACACCTGTCATCCATAGTAATAAAATTAATGATTACTTGCAAAATATTTCCATCATTTTATTCCATTCTTCCCTTTCTTATTGAAGTACTGAAATACTTAACATTGTTGACCTAATTCTTATTCACCTGATTTATTCACACTGGAACAAATATCTAAATTAGACATAGTAAGGTGTATAATAAGGCATTCCATAAAGATTGGGTGGGATGGAATTCAAACATCTGTTACAGCAGAGTCATTTAAAACAAACAAACCAACCCTTTTACTGTTTGGGCTTTTGTTTGTTTGTTTGTGATTTGGTTGGTTGGTTGGTTTTGGTTTTAGTTAGTTTTCCTTGGGAACAAGTAGACTTTGTGATACATACTAGCTTGTTCTGGCACCGGTGTGAGAAAGAAAACGTAAGATCTACATTCCAGATAGTGATATATATTTTTTTTCTTTCGAATCTTTAAACTTTTGTTATGTGCAGAGGTGACACAACTTGTACACTTAATTTATAATCCTTTAATCCTTAGGTACTTTTCTCATACTAGGAAATGGGATGTTAGATCAATCTCCAGTCTATACTGTCTCAAATATTATTCAGTTGACCTTTCTTTCACCCATTTCTTATCTGAAGATTACGCTGAAGTTATGTTCTTGACAAGGAATAACAGTAGATACACTTAAAATGGCCAGGTATCTTGTCATTTCCCACAAAATGTAAAAATCAACTAGCATTGAGGCAAAACAATTCTTTTGTCTTCAGTGTGATATTCCAAGGTCATAAAAAGTCACATTTAATGGGGCAATTTGGCACCTAATAAATAGGGCATTGTCATTGCATGTGCTATATTTCTTCTACTATCTGCATTTCTGTTTGCTTTATTTTAGATCCCATCTTTTCATAAATAGTAATATCTGGGTTCTTAATACAAAGTGAGTCAATTATGTAACCATTTTTCACTTCAATAATACCAACTGTGTAAAGTGTAATGCTAAACTTCTCATTCCTTTTTTATTTTTTATTGCAACATATGAAAATAGAACATATCAAAGTAGCTTTGCAAACACTAAAAAAAAAAAAAGTACTTTGACAATACTTGCAAATGTACAAATTTTCCAAGGCAGTTACACAGCACTTAATGAGAAAAATAATTGCTGACTGAAACACCGAGGGCTAAACGTTGGAACTTTTACAGATTACTTCTATTTATACTCAGTCTTTCTCTTGAGAAAATTGAGTGATATGTGGCCATAGAAATGACCTGAAGGATGGCACCCTTTGTGAGTGTCCTGGTTTAACACAACCAGCTTTCACAATGCTCTCACAACCAAACCCCCCGCCCCCCAACTTCCCAGCCACAGATGGTGAGGGAGAGTAACACAAAAAGTCCTAGGTTGAGATAAGGAGAGAGTTTAACAGAAGAAGACAATGTACAATTACCTTAGCATATTTTGCAGAAAAATCGCAGCAAAAGCAGAAGCAACAGTAGCCAGAAATAAAACATCCCTCCACACCCTAAACCCACAGCCAGTGCACTGGAAGCAGCAATCTCAAAGAGGAAGCCTCCCATGTTATAATCCCAGCTACAAGATCCATGATGCTTTGCTCCAGTGAGCACTTTCTTTTTGAAAGTTCTTTCCTTGCCAAGTTAGTTGACTGCAGATGTGGTCCAATTCCTATGAAAAGTACTTACAGGTAAGAACTGATTATTCCTTAGAACATATGTCCTAAAACTGCAATCAGTTTACTTGCGACTGGCAAGCAATTCTGCAGAGGTGAATGCTTTTGCTATGCTTAAAGCACTACTGCTAAGTCTCCCAGTGGATGCTATGTCAATTGCTAAAGAAACCTCTGAAGTTCAGCATTGACAGTAACAGTATCATCATGTCACTTTTTGCACAGGAACTCATAGGTTAGATTATTTTCTCAAGACCAACAGACTGCCTCCAAAGCTCACAGAATTACAGAGTACTTGAGGTTGGAAAGGACCTCTGAAGGCATCTGGTCCATCCCTGCAGCTACAGCCAGACACCTGGGACCACATCTAGGTGGCTTATTTAATGTCTCCACAGATGGAGCCTCTACAAATCCTCTAGCAACCTGTGCCAGTGCACAGTCACCTGTACAGAAAAACGTTCAGCCTGGATGTCCTATGTTTTGATTTGCGCCCATTGTCTCTGGTCCTTCCACTAGGCAGCACTGAAAAGAGTCTGGCTCTTTGCATTCTCCACTTAGGTACTTATACACATTTATAAGATCCCCCTGAGCCTTACCCATGCTGTACAATCCCAGCTTTCTTAGCCTTCCTTCAAATGTCAAATGCTCCAGTACCTTATTCTTGTTACCTTCATTGAACTCACTCCAATATGTCTGTGTCTATCTTGCACAGAAGAGACCAGAGCTGAACACAACACTCTGGGTGTGGCCTCCCCAGCATTAAATAAAGGTGCAGGTTCACTTACCTTGACCTTCTGGCAATATTTTGCCTGATACAACCCAGGATACCATCAGTGTCCTTTGCTGCAAGTGCACATAGCTGGCTCCCATTCAATGGAGTGTCCACCAGTGACCCCAGTGCCTTTTCTGCCAAACTGCTTTCTGGCTAGGTAACCTCCAGCAGTATTAGTGCAGAGATCATTTTCCCCCATATGCAGAACTTCGCACTCCTCCACGGTGAACTTCATGAGGTTCCTATCAGACCATTTTTCCAGCCTACTGAGGTCCTTTTGGATAGCAAGGCAACTCTCTGGCATATCAGTCATGCCTCCCAGTTTGGTGTTGTATGCAGATTTGCTGAACACTTTTCTCCATCATGTTAAAAATGAGTGGATCTGGTATTAGTTCCTGGGGTATATTGCTAGTGACTGGCCTCTAACTGCTAATCACTACATTTTAGGTCTGACCATTCAGCCAGTTTTCAACCTATCTTGCTGTCTGCTCATGCAGCATGTATGTCAACGGCTTCTCAACGAGAATCTTCTGGGGGCCACTGTCAAAGATTTTACTGAAGATCAGACTGGCAATATCCAGTTCTCTCCTCTCAGAATTTTTTCAAGTTAGTCAAGTGTGTCTTCTGCTCAGTGAAGTCATACTGACTACTCCTGACAATTTTCTTGACCTTGAAGTAGCTGGAAATGGTTTCTAGGAATAGCTGCTTCACCAGTTCCCAAAATTTGATTCTAAAACCAAAATCTACTGTATCCAAAACAAAATTAGGCTTCATTATGTCTCTTGAAACTAAACTTCTGAGTAGTCACAAGTGAAATAATCACAGACCTAGAAATAGGCGAAAGAGGGACTATTTCTCAGTGAGTGGTTTACAAAGTCACTAAGAGGGGAGTAGAACTGGGGTTCTGTTCTCTGGCTCTGGAAATTGGTTTAATTTTTTTTTCCTGTGGTCTGTTGTGAAAATGACTTCTTGTCTGGGAGGCCAAGCACTGGCAAATTAAGATTTTAGATGTACTGGATTGCTTCATGGAACAGATTAGCTTCAGCTATTCATTTAGGGAACATTTGGGACACTCATTTCCTGAGCTGGTTCCAATGAGTTATATGGCTGAATTAAGTGGAATGGTGCTCAGGTCAAGAATTTTTGTTTACAATTTTGAAGTCTTAACAATCTGCTTCTAATACAACAACTTTCCCTGGTTTGAGTGGATAATTACTAACAACATCTTTAAGGTGCTTTGGTGCTTCTATAACTTTTATCCAAAGTTACATTTTTTTGTTCTTTGTTCAATTTTAGGAACCAAGCTTGTTCCCACTGATTTCAGAAAGTGTGGGGGCAAACCTCTGGTCCCCTGCATTTCTGATCTGTGTCAGGATAACACAAAGGAAAGGTGGGATGCACTTTTCATAGCAAATGTGTGGGACAGGGGCAGAGGACAATGTGATCTTGCAGGCTCAGATGCTTTGTTGATTCTGAGACTTCGACTGATTGCAGACTACTCTCTGTCTTTTACATTCATCTGTGGAGCATCTAATAGTCAGCTCCCAGAGGCATTCCTAGTCAATTCAGAGATGCACACACTTATTTTTCTTTATGATGCATGGACATTTTTATTTTTTGACATAGTTTACAGTTTTATATCTGGTGATGAGTGTGTCTGTGGTGGAAGGCCTAAATTATACCTGAATACCCATCTTGCCCCACTGCCTCCCTTTTCCCCTTCTTCCCGGGTGGAAGAAGCGGGAAAGCAGACAAAAGCCTTGGTGCCTTCCAGTCTGCCATAGAGACTCCATATTTGGAGTTACCATACACCCTGTTTTGTCTTTGATAAACAAAGGTCACGGTGCTGGGCTTGTGCATCTCCCTTTTTTGGTGAGGTGACTTGGAATTGGTTCCAGGAATGTTTTTCGTCTGTTGCTATTGGTCAAAACACTCGGTCAAAACTCTTAAAAACCCCAACCAACTCTTTTTGTTCACTGCTACTGCTATTATTTTGTCTGCTACCTGTTTGGATTGCTTGACATCACATAGCGGGGGACTTGTCTTTCCCCACAAATGGCGGACATGACCCTGTCTGTCTGTCGCACCGAACCAGGGGACTGCAGGGCTTGCCCCGCACTGGGGTACAGCTACCCGCCTGAGCTCAGCCCAGCCGCAGTCCATTTGGCACTGGACGAGCCCAAGAAAGCCCAATGGCAACTTTGCGACACCGGGACTTGCTGACTTGCTGCTCCAGATCAAGAGTCGAGCCCTTGGCCAAGCCTCGCAGCCGATCGGACTGCTCCAGTCCGGAAATCGGGATCCTGCTTTGCCCAGGGGCTGACTGCTCCAATAACCTACTGAGAACTATGGAAGGTTTGCATCGCATCCGTGGATCTCCTCAGTCAATATGTTTCATTGGAGCTACACAAGCAGCGAAACCACATTGAATCACCACCACATGGAAGGCCACCACATGGCAGGGACTGTATTTTTCTTCATTTAAGTTTCTATCCACACTTTGGGATTATAAATTCTGAGGCTCCAACCAGTGAGTAAATTAACTCTCTTTCTGAAGTTTGTGAAAGTTTATGTTTAGTCTTAAGGCAGCAGTTTGTGCTCCAGGGCTCTCTAGCTGTTTACGTTTTCTAAACGTCTCTTAAAATCATTTAAATTAATTAGATTAAATATATATATATATTCTGCAAAGATAGTTTTACCGGCTGCATATAGAATCTGTGTGTGAATTGTAAATAAGTTGGGGAAATTTTCTTTATTTAATATTTAATATTTTTATATCAACCTTGTTACAATTCATTTATAACCCAGATTCAAACCCCTCCTTAACAGTGTCACATTCCAGAATAGCACAGAGGCTATCTTTGTGCCTGAGATTTGTTGCAGTTACTATTGCAAGACATTCCAAAACACATTAGTGAAATGGAGCTGAAAATCACTCATGCATATTTTATGGAAAAAACCCCCCACATATATATCTCCAATTATAAGTTATAAAATACATCTTTTGTTGGACTTTTAAGATATTCTATCCCATTCAAAATAAGCTGCATAATGAAACTGATGTGCAGTAATTATTTTACTATGCTTAATAACATATGACACTTTATCATAAAATGAAGTTTGAGTACTTTTATGCATAAATTCAAGTACTTTTTTTTTTGATTCTGCTCCTCAGATACAGTAAGAAAATTATATACAGGTACTAGGAAAAAACAGAGAAAAAAATTTTTTTTTTGACAGAAAACTTTTGCTATACTTGTAAAGGTTAGTGAGCTGTGCTGCCTAGTTTGAGGGAAGCAAGGCAAAACCATGAAATTAAAATTACCAAGTCCAGTGTAGATAACAGATTTTTCAAATTTATATTACAGATAGAAGGGAATTTTTTGTGTATTTAGTGTACCTTAAACTGGTAGTTTGTATGATGCAGAAAAGTTTGCTAACACTGAAGAGGAGCTCTGTGATTATCAACATGACTTTTATCAATACTGTACTTTAACATGCAAATTCGTGGAGGGATATGGTGTGTTCTATCATGATCATCACCAAAGCCAAAGCACCTGACAACAGATTAGATGCGTTCTTAACTCATTTGCACTCTACAACTACCTGAAGGAAAGGTGTAGTAAGGTAGGGGTTGGACTCTTCTCCACACAACTTGTGAAGATGAGAGGGTATGACCTGAAGCTGCACCCAGGGGAGGTTTAGGTTGGATGTTAGGATGCAATTCCTGGTGGAAAGGTTAATTAGATACTAGAATGGACTGCCCGGGGTGGTGGTAGAGTCACTGTCCCTGGAGGTGTTTAAGGAAAGATTGGACGTGGCAGTTAGTGACATTGTCTGGTCAATGTGGTGGTGTTAGGTCACAGGCTGGACTTGATGACTTCAGAGGTCTATTCCAGTTTCAATAGTTCTGTAATTCTGAATTGGCATTGAGTTGTGAATAATTAATAGAAAAGAAATCGTAGCTGGAAACTCATGAAAGCTTTGTTGATGAAATAAGAAGATTAAGATCTTCATGAAGGAAGTTTTTGCATTAAATTAAAGGGAGCAGTCTTTAGCTGAAAAAGGTTTTCTAAAACACCTTTCAAAGAAGGATGTGAAATGTAGCAAACCTAGATTTTGTTGACATCTGCTGAATTAAGCCAATTCTTTCGGAGTAGCCTCTCCTACCCCACAGGTTATGATGCCTTGTGGAATTCTTCATGTTGCTGCATTGGAGCTGTGGTCTTTTAAACCTTCTCAAACCTGCCTGTAGAGTAGCTGCCTATGGAAGGATGGATATTACTAAGGTCTAGAAATTACTTGATAGATTCTGTTTCATTTTAATCCTGTGCTGATTAGACTTCACAGATTTAACACTGAAATAGTCTGCTAAAACAGGAGTTGAACAGAGTTTGGAAAATAAGATTTTTTTTAAATCATAAAAAGTTACACTGTATCTTTGGCTTCCTTCCCAGTCTCACTGGTTAGTATGACATAGAATTTTTATAGCCTGAATTAAAAATAATTACTGGAATCCTGTAAATCATATGGTTACAAGATGTATGTCTTGCAAATCAAAGCCTAACTGATTATGCTATTAAACAATTGTTATTATCTAGTGACTAGCAAATGTGTGTTTGGAAATCAAATGAAAATGTACTGTAAATCAAGCCTGGGTTCTATTAATTGAGCCTAACAATGAATGATAAACTGCAAACTCACTTTTTTAGCCAGCTGCCATGAGTAATGCTCTAATAGCAGAATTCTAAGCCAACAAGCTTGCTAGCTGGGGATGGCTTCATAAAAACAACATTCAGGCAAACCCCTTTCCTCAGGGCTAGTTCTGTTTTGAAACAAGCATTTCAAATAGTTGTAAATAAGCTCTAAATAACAAATACCACCTGCTAAGGGGTGATGGGAAAAGCTACAGAAAGTAGCAATTTGCAGTCCCTATGTACTAGCTTTATTTATTTTTGCATACACACACACACAGACTTCAGGAAACATCTGTCAACGTTAGATGTTTCCTCTTCTAAAAACTATCTTTAGCAGTTCATCCTAACCACAGTGAAGAAATCTCCATGAGAGCTTACCTAAACCTGTGTTTCTTTTATCAGGCTGTCACACAAATGGAATTATTAATTAGAGTGGTTGGTAAAGAAATCAGCACTGTAGCTTAAGTCTGCATTGGAAATTCCTTCCCTTATTCTGCAGGTATTAATAAGTTTTTAAATGTTTGATTTGGATAGAGATAATGAGGGTGGTGGAACTCTAACATGGCACAGAAGCAAAGAAATCTGGTGAGCAATGTCCTCTGTAGAACTGTTACCAAACAGGATGAAATTAAGAGAAGGGTCTTCAGGGACACAAGTGCTGCACAAAGGTAGGTGAAATGCTTTTTGCAGAAGGATGAGGGGTATTTTACTGAGTTTTCCTTAAGTTTCTCTTGCCTGTGCAAATTCTTAAGTTTTCCAGAATTCCTATGGAAACAGAACAGTGTGATTCTAGCACTTGATGTAAAAACACAGTCCTTGAATACTTAACAATATACTACAATTTCTGCTGAATGATGTTTGAGCTTGGGAAGGAAAAAGATAATACTGTCTGGATTGAAGGTCTCTTAGTACCACCGGTCATGTTACAACCTCAGGAGGAAACATCTCAGTCCTCAGATAATGCACTGACTTCTTGCATATCAACTAGAAGTGCCAATGTTTAGTGAAGTGAGACATAGAAGTAATTTTCTGAGATGTGGCTATCATGTGGGACAACTTTCTTAGCTTCAGAGGCAATGTGACCTCAATGTATATCTGCATTACTTGTCAGGTCACACTCATACACATTTTTGTATATAATTTTTTTCCATAGGCCAAAAAATTGTTCTTCACATGCAGGGCTGCTGTATACTTGGCAAGTAGTGTGTTGGTGATGAAGATGCCTCATGGCTGCCCCAGTAGCCTTGTAGGAGCCTTTGTCCTAGAATCACTCCCTTCTGTTAACCTCGTAGATACCTGATCACTTAGGAAGAACTATTAAAAGTATCCCAAACTGCTTGCTGGTAAGATGCCTTAGCCAGATGGAACAGTTAAGCTCCTTTTCACATACTCCAAACCAGCATGTTAGAGAACCTCTCTGGTATAGCTAGTTATTAGGCCAGTAACTTCTTCATGGGTAGTAATTTGATTACTGTGTTAAGACATTTACTGGGAGGTCCACAGAGGTCACTGCGCAGCTGTTCCTCGGTCAGTGTTCTCTAATTTCCCTCTCTGCCTCTGGGAAGGATAACAGCTCACAGGCAGAAAATACTTTATTCTTCAGGTTAATATGCACATAAATATGTACAAATATGCCATCCTCAGTGCCCAAACCATCTGTACAAGTGTCACTACAAGAGCTATTGGTGGGTTTTCTGCATGTCTCTACTTATTTACAATCTGATTAAACCATTAAACTCCAACTTCACTTCTAATTAGCAGAGCAGTAGTTACTCATTATTCCTTTGCAATGACCTACTATCTGCACAGTTCTAAGCCAGCAGAGCTGTTGTATGCCTACTGCATTTCCAGGGTATTTCAACTCATCTTTAAGGAACCTCCTCAAACTTAGTCCATCTTTACTGATCATTGATTTACAAGCAACATCGGCAGTGGGTGTTTTATAATGAGAATACTTTATGGGAAGCAGAAGGAGATGGTACACAGTTCCCAGCAGCATTTATAACCTTGATCTGGTGTGATTTGTGTTGGCTGTTCATTCTATTAAGTCTGTCTTATTAGATTTTAGGTCATCTACTGAAACTGTTCTTCACACATGAAATTTACCTCTGTCACAGACTGGACTTTTTAAAATCACATTTAAATCTGAATTCACATTTAAAAGGTCATTCATTTACTGTCTTTTTTTTTTTTTTTTTTTTTTTAAATTAT